>JYFJ02006092.1:0-21293 GCA_000934665.2 Catajapyx aquilonaris
GGGTCGTCCGCGTCACTCACTCGATTTGTAAACAGTGGCAACAATGGAAGCGCTCTCCATGGGCCGATGTTTGAATTGGCCCACCGGACGGGGTTGCCAGGTAACGGGCTACAATATAAGCAGCTTAGGCTGAATTTGTCAATAACTAAAACGACAAAAAAGTTTGATCACCCTGTATACCTACGCTCATTCTTATATCATATCCAAATATATACAAGCCAGGGCGACACGGTGGCCGAGTGGTTAGCGCCGCAGCCTTCCACCTCTAAGGTCCCGAGTTCGATCCCCGGGTCGGACGGAGGATACTTATGTGGATAGAGTTTCGATGGGTTCTCTCCGTGTTCGCCGTGTGGGTTTTCTCGGGGTTCTCCCGTTTCCTCCCACTATCAAAATCCGTCACATTGCAGGCAAATGATTAAAGTCGGTTATTCAAAAGATGATCCCCTAAGAGGCCCAAGGGGCCTATCACGGGGTATCCATTATTAAATATATACAAACCTCATCATAATAATAATTAATTATTATGTTAAACTTATATGTTTGTTATTGAATTGAATATATGTATTTTTAAAGCGATAATGTTTACTCCTTCCATTGGAGGCGCCCTTGTCACTCCATGACTCTCTTGCAAAGACGCCCAGGTGTATGATGAACTGCTGATTTGCCGACATCTTTTCCCGTCATTCTGTATACACCACCCGAGAAAACTTTGAAGCATTTTGCTAGAAGGCCACCTTGAGCAGAAGCTGTTCAGAACTCGGGCTCTCACTCCAAGTTTTTTTTGTGTCAAGTTGTCGTCTGCTTTTTACGTCTTCTGCTTGCTCGGGGAAACGGCAGACAACACTTTCCCAGGGGCCAACTACAAGGAGGGGGGAAGACGAGGGGTGAAACGTTGGGAGGAGAAAATATAGACCTAGGGAACCAGGGGGGAGAACGAAGCCATATTACGTGCATGCGAGACTGGACGAAAGAAACGTGATTTACACGATTTTATACGTGGTCGATCCAATGCGATTAGGGGTTGGAAGGCGAATCGGTGGGAGGGGCGTAATAACTGGACTGACTGCGGAGAAACAATTACTCGTTTTCCAGTGTTTGTCTTTCCGGAGCCTTTGGATTTGCTCCTGGCCGCTCATTGCTCTCGACTTCTAGGGTAAACAAAATTGTACGTAGGTTCCAGTTTTAGATATCCTCACAAGTGTTTCAATCTCAGGGTTTATATACCTCGGGGCAAACATCAGACGACTCGATCGCTTATTCATGCGCAGCCTGCACAGCGTTAGGTAAGTTACTTCAAGAGTTGAGACTTACTGTTGATTTTTGGAGCTTTGTTTATGTCATGTATTTGCTGCAGGCTCGGAACGTCTCTGAAGATAAATGTGGTGACATGTTGTGAATAATGAAGGGATACGTTATCGGGTATTTACAATGAGTTCATTGAAATATTTTTCTCAATTGGCAAAAGCTGCTTATTATGAAACAGTTACTTTCAGATGTTATTGAGAATTTTCTAATATTACGTTTAGTAGAAAAATTAATTCGACTCCTAAATTGCATTAAATTTTCGAGCTTCATGCACTACTATAGTGACCCAAAGGACAGTTTATTGGCATTTGAGGTCAATATATGAGCTTTTTGCAGATTAGTTCCTTCATGGTGCTTGGAAAGATCTGTAAATTCTAATATGTTAGCATCAAATATTATTGAAGTACAGCTGTTAAAATGTTAGTGACAGATTGATGATAACGATGATTACTACAGTGTAGGCCTATGCAGGTATTGCAGTTTATATGACGCTATACATAATATTAGGAAATATTATTCATGCCGATGATACTTTATTCAATGCAGCCCTAACTATACCATGTCTATAGTCAGTGAAGGATTTTTTTCACTCATTGTCAGTAATAATACAGTGATGTTAAACTTCGACACACCTCATATAAAAATTATCTATTCTACTGCTCTACAGAAGACGTATACTGTAGCCTATGCGCAGGAACCGGGAAAAGAGGAGAAGTCTCTAAAAATAGAAAACAATAATTTACAAAAGGAATACATTTCAGTGAGAGGAACTTGAACAAAAGAAAATTGGAGTCCCTATTTACTGACTTGAGATGTGGATAAGATACCGGTACTGTACGATTTTGTTTTCTAAAACTACGTATAGTAAATGACGCAATGATAGTTAAATGGGCTAGAATATGTTTACCTGATGTTGTTTTGTTTCTTAATTTAATGATTCCAATAAGTTTGCCGGAAAACATGCATGCATGAAGTATTTTGCTTTAGGGAATATTTTAAATACATGAAACATTTTATGCTGAGTAAATATTGTTGATGAGTAATGTGATTTCAGCTCATACCATGGCTGAAAAGTCATTGTGTTTATGTATAAACATCCTGATGGGAAGTTATGTCAGCGAGAAAAATACGCTAACTAATGAAAACAAGCTCTGCATAATTAACAGTAATGTTGATCTAAAAGCAGCATATGTGAATAAGGTCAACAGTAACAGAAGTAAGACAAAAACCTATTCAGCATTGTGCAGAAAAATTCTAAGGCGCCATCGCTAACGATCAACTGCCAAAATTTCAGTACACCGCATTAAATCCTCAACACTACAATAAATGAGCAGAACAGGCTAGGGAAACTCACGTAAATCACTTATGCGCCATTGGGTGTGCGTGTTCCATAACTTCCATGATAAGAAAGAGACACGGTGAAGCAGAGAAGTGCATTTTGCTCTATGCGGCATAAGCTCCAGCTGAGACAGCCATGTTCAAAACAGTTTAATAACTACTTACATTTTCTGTAAGTAAAAAATAAATTTAGCATTACAATTAAACACTCATTTTGAAGGGGAAAAGTACCGGTACTGTTTGCGAGGACAAAAAAAGCCATATTTGAAAGGAGTGCAGGCATGCTTCCCGTGACCTGCACAGTAGCCTACTTGACTGACCAAGATTTCTGTGCGGGTATGCGGTTGGGTAAGCAGGTGGTAATGAAATATAAGCGGTGGTGAAGCCATCTTAAGACTTCTCCGGTTAAAGCTGAGCTGGATCTTCGATTTTCACTATAATATACAATAGCAGCCAAGGCATCTAATATCAGGAAACTTACTGGGCCGGGACAATGAGAATGAAATTTAGATGAAAATTTGTTGCACAATGACTGGCACGCACCAGTGACGAGAGTTGGTGATGTAACATTATTACTGGCGTATGAATTAATATTATTACTGTAGCGAATTGGCGCAAATTGCCTATTTTGCAAACAGAATATTACTAGTGAATATTGCAACTAGTTCACCGGTATTTCTGTATTGTTCCTGAGTTTCCGTGACTTTCCTGTGATGATATTCCAGTTAACGATGAGGTCGGGCGGATGGAGGTTGTGGGAAATAGGGAGGGTTCGTTTCCCTCGAGAGCTGTGACTTCGTCGCTCGCCGTGCGCGGTTTAGAGGCAATGAGCACCTCTACCCTATACCTGAGCCACCTGGAGGAAAGCTAATGTGATGGTGGATATCATCTAAATTGCTTTTGTCGTCGCAAGTACCTCCACCTGTTGACTGCAGGGAAAATTCTTCAGTTCTACAGTACATCGTTTTCAGACTTCAGTAGCAGCGATGAGGAGATCGCCACATGTACAAAAATTCCACATATCAGTTATTGGATCTTGGTTGATAATAATCTATAATTCCGATGAGAGTGGAGCAGACAATGGAGGTAAAGGCAGACTTCCCGGTAAATTATGCTGTTGTTTTCACGTGGCTAAAAATAACGATAAAGTACACAATTTCAAAAATCCATTTGAAAATGATTTCTTCACATATGTCGTTTTGATTTATGTCAACAGTTAATAAAGCAACGGAACTCCAACATACTGTTTGACCAGAAGTGGAAGGATTTTGTGCGAGTGTGAAACATACCTCCAACCATACATAAACCGCCACCCCATTCTCTCTGAGAAACCCTATGATTATCTCTCCTTCTCCCCCACCCAATATGAGAATCGACTCGCATGGAGAAGACAGTGGTCTCAAAGTTAGGTCCGCGGTCTACTAGCCACATACGCCACAGCATATCTGAACCTAGAGCCCAGACACAATAACGTATAGCGAATTCTTTCAGTACATAATAAGAATCTGGTCAACAACGTAGGCTGGGTCAGAATGAGAAATTTTCCGCATGGGTATATTAGGCATACTGCAGAGTTTAAATGAATGGTCTCTTTGACCACATGGGTCTTTCTCGGAATTCTCCCAGCTCTTTTCCCACTTTAAAATCTGTCAGTAGCAGTGAAGTGATTAAGTACAGGATCAGGGACTAATTGCAATTAAATGGGATTCTAGTACAGAATCATACGACTATACGACTTTCAAGTATGGCGGAGGACATCCGACTCCTGTTCTGAGGCAGGCTTTTTATTTTGATGGTACAAATCCCATTGCCAATGGTACTCCTTGAAATTAATATTAATATCTAGAGAATTAAATGTAACATTTTAAAACTAATTTATCCATATGAGTACAATTGGATGAGCGTTTCAAGTGTTTTTTAAAACGATTACTATGATTAGGCCCTCAATGGATGATCTGAAATGGCATCTCCCACGTATTTTATAAATAGTGTCCGCTTTTGTGACATTTTGCCTCTAAACTGCACACTTTTAATAGTATTTTAAGTTGTTATAAAAGTATTAGTTCACCTGCCAGTACGTTATGTTGTGTGGACCCATATTTTTTAACGATAGAAAACGTGGTCAGACACACAGCAATGGATTCAGTCATTGATGTTCATCGCAAATTGTTGCAATGGTCCATTCCTAATTAGAATGTCAATACAATTCAGTGCTTGGATATACCATTCAATTCAGAATAATATTAGCAGCTAACACTTTGTATAACCACGGTTAGTAAATATTCAAATTTACTGCTTAAAAATAAGCATATTAGTGCTAAAAATCACTAAATAAAACGGACATTTCAATTGGAACACCCTGTGTAGCAGAGGCATGACTCCAGCACATTATCGATATTTCAAGCAAGCGAGGCTCTGAATGGGCGTATAAAGTGGGGTGCAGCAATTGCTTCCCATAATATGTTTAAGATCTCTAATTTAAGGCAACTTTATAGGACTCGTGCATCTGACAATATTCCACTCTTTATTTCCTTTTAGTATTACTATTATTCTTGCAAATTATTGCTTTGGATGCATGCCTGTGATAAAGCTCATAATTAAGACGCCCTTGAACTAAAACACTTTCTGGCATGTATCAGAGAAATTAAGCAATATTCCAAAAGTCGACCCTTGTCTTTTGGCCGTAAAGTGTGGAACAGTGATTCACAATGTAAAATATATTGACTCTAATTGAATGTCAAAAGTGCTAATGAAAATGGCTGTAAAAGCGGGCGGTTTAACAGTTTCTCTAAACTGCGGCACTATTATGAATTCCATACCCAAAATAATTGCCAAACGAACGTAAATCTAGTTATGCACACAAGCCTCGTTAATGAAACACAACCACGGTCACTTGCTACGTAGCATTCTCTGTTTGATCTTATCAAGGGTTGTGGGCGAGTCGGGTGCACAGGCTAGCTGATGGATACACTGTGTTGTGGCAGTATTTCACAATGATTACAGCGATTAACCTCTACCGATCCATGTTATTGTTCGGAATAGAGAAACACGAGTTTATGAACCAGTGTCTCATGTAATTGCGCATAGACCTTTGCTGATTATTTTGCACATTAACCATTATGAACAAACATATTTTTTTTGCAAAGCTGGCTATTTTTATCATTTTCCTATAGGGTATGTGTAGGCCTACTGTGGAAAAACACTTGTTCAGGTATTGCGCACTGAAATATTTGACATAATTTTCGTATGTAATCCTAAATAAACACCGGTGTTACTATGCTTCGAATAACGCCCAGTGTGAGATATGATAAACATGGAAACACTTGCGGCTCATGACCCACTGGGGTGGGGGGGGGGGGGGGGGGGGGNCAGAAGGCGGACAAACGAGCTGTCTCCTGCAGCTGACACGAAACTTCGGCATAGGCATCGGTTTTTGCGGAGAATTTGGTTAAACGGATCGGATGGTGGGGCAAAAGCGCGCTAACGGAAAAAGGTGCCAGTTTTTTTTTTTCTCTTAGAGATAACTGCATACAAAGCCGGCATTATGTAATATTACATTATTGTATGGGGGGAAAAAAAAGTGTTGGGAGTTCGAGGTGTGGCAACAGCGGGATGTGTTGATATCACCCGATTTGTTGGAAAAGGCTGAGGGTGCTTTATTGCTGTCATACCTTCGGGTCATGACACGTCTATTCAATCAAAAATCGAATATTTTGTGGCTAGAGCACTATTGAGTTTATGTTTTAAAACTATTTATGCGGACCCTAATACAAGATCCAATGTGATCGTTCTACAATAATACCAAGCGAATAATGATGTTACCCTGTCAAAGTTTATTTTGTTAAGATATTTATGAAAATAAACGAATATATAGTGCTTATACGCTGCTGTTACACCAGTTGATAAACGAATATACATAATAAGTTATTTAAATACAAGATTCTTTAAGTATTCAGTAATTGGAGCAAGTATGCTGTACTGACTTTAAGACATGGGTGGTGATTAGACATAGGGTGATTCGCAGCCAAAGTCCCTGTTCAAGAGTGAAGAAGGCGTATTGATTCTTTTAAAGAAAAGCAGCAATAAAACCCAATGAATGTGGTTCTGCAGTAACATAGATCGTGTTGTTTCTCTTTAATCCTCAGTTTCTCAACAATCCCAAACTTCTTCCCCGTACGTCTCTCTTAAACCCCGTACTTCGGCAGTGCACTGAACTGTAAATGACTTGTTAAAAGCGCAATAAACACCAGGTGGCAACAGTCGACTCTAGAACTCTGCCATCCCTGACTGGCCGAGCACCCACGTTCAGCACATTCCCCCAATGTTGCCACCTTGTCCACCAGGAAGAGTCGCTGCATGACACGCGTGACACCCTGATGGGATGTAATGGCCGGGAAAGTATATGGAAAGGAAACATTACCAGAGGCGAATGTTGAAGCCGTCATTTTGACGCCCTGGCCCTAATCCGTTTGCGGGCTCCTCGGAAGAACGCTCAGGCTGCAATTTAATTTCCCTCCAGAGAAGTTAATAAGAGGAAGCTGCAACGCCAGCTCTCCCTTGACGGATGCGCATCAGAAATAAATTGCGCGAGTCTTCTACACCTAATTGCTTTAAGCTGAGGTCCAGAGAGAAGTTTCCAACAGTTGTGAACAACCTTAACCCTCACGCCCCCCAGTATGGCGAGAATCAAGGGGATGGAAGAGGAACCAGCAAAATCCACGCTCTCTCCAGAATCTGTGTTGCAAGTGAAGTGTTTGATTGCCAGTTTTAACCGCTTCTCTGTAAGCTAATCGTATTCATTAAAAGGGGATCCGGTGGTAATTCGCTGGCTCACAGGGAAAGCACTTTCCTTCCTTTTGCATGGAGGGGTTATAGACTGAACATGTACTAATTAGCAAGTGTATTTGTGCTCGGCGCGATGTAACCGTTTTATCTCCTTTAGGTGAGCGTCAATATCAACCGCACGTCATGGAATTCTGGCGATGGGCTACACGCCAGGCGCTGATTGGCGGTGTTCTTGTAATTGATTTACTGACAGATGTCGATGTTGATAGCCACAGTTTACGTCAGTTTTGACAGCCGAGTCTGAGTTATATGGCAGTTTGTTACAAAAAAAAACTGCAATGTAAGATTGGACTTTGAAAAGTAGAAACGGGCTCGTAGTGCCATGCCATTGGCCAATTTGCGCAAATAGGGTGGGAAAACCCGGCAGTGTGTAGTGTGTGTTTATGCAGCCAGTAACCATTGAAATGAGGCAGTGGTTGTCAAGTCCATTGTCACTAAAACAAAATATACGGTAGGCGTGATACCTTGTCGTACAAAGAATAGCCTCACATCTAGTTTCGTTAGCTGGAACAAAAATGCGAGCTTTGTTGACTTCAAAAGAACAGAATTTAAATGTTCGATAATTTTAAAGCGGAACGTCCTAAATGAAGCTGCCAGTATACACTCGAGTAAACCAAGCAAATATTTCACATTGCCTTAGCAAACTAATAGGCCATGTTGGATGACTGACTCAAATCAAAGTCTTGTCCATTAATCTCTTCATCTATCAAATGCAGTTGGTATTGACCTAATCACATTGCATGGGTGTATAATTATATGAACCGTACAAAAAATAAAATTGCAAAATGTTGTTAGTGGTCGTAAGCCTCCGGTCACTCCAAGGCATGAGCGTATGCCCCAAGATATTTCCATGGCAGAATATTGTTGCCTCTAAAAAAATAGCCTTTATTATCACAAGCTCATTTTATTATCCAGTTTCTGCTACTAATTTCGTGACCGACTCCTGCAGAATTTTTTACAGTAACACAAAAAAAATTATTACAGTATTACGCCATATCAAAAACTTGCAAACTTTATATCGTGTGCAGAAAAGGTCAAAACCGACAGGAAACAGTGTCACAAAGTTGAAGTATACCCGCACAAATGTTCCTCGATAAATGATTTCCGACGTCTTGAAAAGCAAAGTCGGTAGCACTCTCAAGTCAACCCTTTGACAAATACACAGGTTTTTCATCAAAAACAACGTGCTCGGCAATCAAACGCAAGTAAATAGGCCTTGGCTTGAAGGGAATAGATCTTTGAGTGGGTTGTGCAGCATTAGCCTGACAGGAGCAGCAAAGTGATGGTGCGCCATGAAAATCGAAGAACTTAAAATAAAAGGCGGATGCAATAGTGAGGGTTGCCGCAACAGCTGAGGAAGGAAGAGCATTATCTGGGCCATAAACTAAACGGTATGGGGTTCCCGGAGGATCGCGGGGGCCTCCATTCCTACTCCGGGAGATAGTGAGTGAGATCAATGGCCGCGTTGGAAGGAAACTTCTTGTCTGGCACTGCAATTGACTGTGCAATCTCGTCTTAGTCGTAACTAGGGTACACTGTCCTTCTCCTTTTGCTGGAGACGATTTCCCCAGAAAAGAGGAGAGGGGGAATGAGCAAAAGGATACTTTGGCCAGTACAGGGTGACCGAAAGTCATATAGAGGGCCGGACATGTTAGATGACTCTACAGATATTTGCAGAATATTGCCCCTTTTGTACTCCCCTCCCCCGCCTAGAATTTAAAAAAATATATGCAAAAACGAGTATATGCAATAAATAAGTGTAAAATTTATTTGGTGAAAAAGCGGGCGATTATTTACTACAACTAGCAAAAAATATTTTGACGTAGGCTACTGGCATATGCCGTGGCAAATAATGAGCCGAAAGTAACTGACATCAGTGGTGAATAGTTTTCTCAATTTTTCAATTCTCTTATTCTAAAATTATTGTAGGCCTACTACCCATCAAGCATAGGTAAGCGGTATCTCCGACACTGATCATGCAGATAAAACTGTCATTGAATATAGGTAAACTGATGATACGGCGGGATGAAATGCTCCTTACATGCATGCATCCGTAATGAATGGGTGTTGCGGTTTTCCATGGTGAGCTCGGTTGAAAATGCAGCATTTGCTATTTTTTGTGATTCTAACTTTTCGTTCACCCTGTGTAAGGCTCCATCCTATCCTCTAGCGAAATAACCATCCAGAACCATCACGTTTTCGTCCGTGTGTATCCTGCAGTAAACATGGCTGTCCAGTGTAATAAACCGAGAGAAAAATGGCCATCTTCATATCTACGTTGTATTGTTTGCTGTACCGGCTGGAAAAAGCAATCCAAATAACAGCCACGGTTTCATAGCTTTTTTGTCACCACAGTTATGTGGAAAATTCGTGTAGCATTTCTCATCAGCGAAAGCTTCCAAAAAATAGCCATTGTGCACCAAATGACACATGATGTCTGCTTCCAGAGCCCATTCTAATAAGGGGCGGCGTTTTGGATAGCGCTGTTCATTTTTTTGTGCATGAAAGCACTAATAGACAGCGAATTTATCCTGATGCGCAAAATATTACAGTACATGGTGCGTGTCGTTGTAAGAGTTTAAAATCCCACTGAAAGAAATATCACGTTAATGGGGATCTGGGTCATGAAATAAAAATGACTGAAATTGTTATTTTATAAAGACAGAAGACCTACAGTAAAAATTCATAATGATTGTTATACACTGGTTACCTGCGTAACTATGTGACAGCATTAATAGCTTCTACATAACATAGCCTACTATTTCGGCAGCAGTAAGTCAAAGTGCAAGGCTAGCTATAAGGTGATCAAGTACTACAGTGTAATCTCACCAAATTCTATGTTATGATACCGGTATGAATATTCAGGACATCTTCCACGCACGTTACAATTATACTGTACACTATTTAACATGATTTTCTTGCATGGTTAACTATGCAAATATTTAGATACCGTTGTGTTTAAAAATAGCCTACATATAATTTGGCATTCTGCATTGATGATGATTACAAGAATGTGCAGATAACCGAAAAATCAACACTGCCGTTTATATAGGATTTTTGCGGGACATGTCACGAGATATCTGGCACCTATTCGGTTCTGCCCCTGATTGAATAAACTTGTATAAGAACATGAGGGAGAAAGCTACTTGCAGAATCTTTACCATCAATATTATCAGCATTTATGTTCTTTTTTCAAAGCAGCACGACAGAGGGTAGAAGTTCTTGGTAAAATTTTTTTCATTGCCCCACTTGGGGAGCTACTTACTCTTTTTTTTTGGGGGGGGGTGGATTACCACCATCGGGATTCGCTGGAGCGAGTTAAGAGAGATCTTATTAGTTTACTCCAAGGGTAGATGGGAGGGGATGTGCAAAGTGCATGTGCGCTGTCGTTGAGTGGTCATTTTGTGAACTCCCCCGGGTGGATTAGTCTTTAGGAAATTTCCACCCGAAATGAAGCCAGAGATGGCCCAACTCTGCAGGGATAAAGGTGGGAACCCCGGGTGGGGATTGAACCCGGGACCTTCATATCCGTGGGCGTGCGCGTTACCGCGGCGCCACTTCATCTCCCGAAGTTCTTGGTAATCAATTCATGAATAAGTATTCGTCTTCGTATATAGCTCCACACATGGTAACACACGCTGCATATGATAAAGGGTAGTCGTGGCAAGTTTCCAATGTCTTATTTTTCCGCACTGAATTGGATTTTAAATGTAAGTATAACTGAGGGTTTTAAAAAATAGGAAAAGGTTGATTATTACTCGACCTAAACAACAAAAGCTATAGAAAATGGCCATGCATCATAATATAATAGGACATGTCTATTTCTACCTAGAGGGGGCATGCGGGAATAAGCATTGGCTTGGTGGGGGTAGATAGAGTGAGTGTTTTTAATGGAGCCCTGGCCTTTACATGCTTGCCTGCCCCCAAGTCTGACGTGATGAAGTGCTATTTTACCAGGGATTTTCTCATCCTGGTCGAGCAGTATTGTGCCACAATTAACACACGCAATGTGGATTACCAAACTGTCACGGTAAAGGGCGCATCGTTATAGGGTTAGGCGATTACTTTACGTAATGAGCTGTATCAAAATGGCTGTGGAGCATTATCTCACCATCTCCGTAACTTTGTGTCATGTGCATAACTTCTTCCCTTACTACTCTCTTGACCTGGGTACTTGGTCAGTGCACCACCATTTTAAAGGTATACATACGGTATAGTTAGTAAAGTTGACTATGCAGCATATACTGACTTGCAGTTTTTCCGACATTCACTAATAATTATTATGCATTTATGTAAAAATTATTTCATAACAATCCATGCTCGAGCGTGCAATATCCACACAAGTTTTAAAATAACCGCATAAAGCAGAAGGCCACTTTCAATTTGTAGTGGGGTAATAGCGGAAAGACACACTCGATTACGTTCGAATCAAATGTCTAATAAATAATTACAGCACGGGTTACACCAATGCTAATTACATAGTGACGAGCAGGATGGACAGGGTGGGTTGAAGGGATAAAAGGGGGCAAAAAAAGAATGCACTCGACGCAGGATCGGCCGATCAACAATGCACAATGTTTGCGCAATGGACAAACCAGCGTGGTTACACCACGCGTGCGGCAGAGTGACCCGCAGCTAAAATGTCATGGTGTTATTCAGTTATGCCAATGATTCAAGCGCGTTTTGTAGGCCTTCCCTGCCTCCCGAATGAATTTGAATATCTCCTGCTTAATAATGGATGAATGGGTATTATTGACTGGTTGTCGAAACCCGTATAAATAGGGGACAGCAGCAGGGTGAATAGTTTTTGAAGAAAAACTCAACCCATAGTTGCCTCTATATACTGCCAACGTTACTATTTCTTTGATGGAGTGCTAAAAAAAAATATGTATTGTAAATGGGTCCAGCCATTTGGATATATTGTGTTTCTGGCAACATTGCGGTTCATGCCCGGTAATGAACCCTGCCCGTGAAATATTAATAGCTTATGCAAATTTCAGCTATAAAAGAGAAATGTAAAATTTTGACTGGTTAATTGGTACGGAATGGACTGTTATTGGATCTGTTTTGGGAGATTATGCTTGCTACAAATTATTTCATTAATTCCCTGCATTTGCCATTAAACATTTCCAGTTGAACCTATCTTTATATCGCCGCACATAACTGCTCGATGTACCATTTGAAACGCCTCCTTTTATGCCACACTGGCTATGCCTTCAATTCTGGTTAAGAAAATTGAGAGTGACATTTATGCTGGTTGTTAATGCGTGCCTCCAGCATTTTGTGCGGCACTTAACTTGGCAAGTTTATACTCCCTGATTCCCTCCCATGTTACAAGTTGGCTAAAGAAAACACGCGACAAGAAGCCCGTCTCTGCGCCACAGTAATATCGATTGGACACTATTCGACACTGCTCATTTTCCGCTGAGGCAAGCTTTATGATGATAGGATTGTGAGAAAGACCGAAATGTTATCCTGGCGAGGTTTCCCACCAACGTAGTGTATATTTTTCCCCCATGTCCCCATTCCCTCTCTAAGGCTTGTTAGAGCTAATTTGGTTGAGTCCAGAGTCTTGCCAGCCTGCCTAATAATACTTTACGAGCCTCGTTTGGTCCGGATTTCTATGGTATAAGAGATCCAGATGAAAGGAGGGGGAGAGAGTTAGAGAGAGAGCGAGAGAGAAAGAGAGAGAGAGAGAGAGAGGTGAGGGAGAAACTATCCTGCGCGTTTCATCAAGATGGAATAATAAAGCACACGAAATGGGGGTGGAGGAAAGCCGGGCAGCCAGACCCTTTAGGAAAAAGACGCATCCTCCAGGTGGCGTCATTGGGCTTCAGGGACATTGCTCCAGTACGGTGTAATGCAAGCGGGATGAAGCCCAGGGAAGCAGGGACAGTGTTGGCATTATAATATTCTTCCGTATACATTGCGCCATCTGTCAAAATTGGATGGCCATGCTAGAGGTGATCCTGGGATTCCACACCCTTGTGTTATCATTACGGCTTTTAGACTACCGGTACTACTGTGCTTGTTAAGTGTTCTTTGTTGCCAAGAGCCTTTATGTCGTAACCGTAGTTATGTAGTAACAACTCGACACTGATACATGGAACAGTATAGTTAACCAGTAATGGCGACAGTATATTAATCTATATTTCAGTTATTCGTTTGTGGGTGGGTGTGTTGACTGTGTTCGCTATAGAAATCCCGGGGAATCCCCCTATGCCGCCTTAAACTAGTTTGAGGCGTGATACGAATAAGACACATGGAAGTTATAATATTATTACGTACTGCTTACTGGAATAAACGAATATAATTCATTTCCTAGTTGAGGATATTGGAGACATACGTCATTACCCCTAAAATCAGGTAATAATTGGGAAAATGGTGGGTTGATCAACTCATTTATTATTGTTAAAACGTGCATGCACTTAACATGGTTTGCGTCTAAAGCCAAAATTAGAGCGGCCCAGAAGAAAATCCCACTGAGATAGCCTCTATTGGAAACAATATTGTGAAAGCTTGTGATCTCTAATTATGGGCCAAAAATAGGCTCATACCCATAATTGGCAATATCTACTGCGGCATGTATTGTAAATTTGTACTATATCGCCCAAAAAGATAGAGACGATTTTGCATTTGACTCAAGTGCAACTTGCACTTGAATCAAATGCCAATCGTCTCTATCTTTTTGAGCGATATAGTACCTTAAGGACATAATGATACTTCAGCAGTCAGCTTAGTATGCTGTCGCAAAAGTCTTTGAAGACGAAACAAACAAAAACCTTGTGAATGCATGCATGTGTACGCAGAGAGTTAGCAGGTTCAACACCATCGACGTAAAATTCTAAAGGGTATAGGCACTTTGTGTGTGCTGGGTGGAGGGTGGTGTGTGGTGTGATATGGTTGGATCATAATGTGCATTCCATGATACTGATCATATGAAAGGTGTAAAATTCACCATTCCTCACATCTAGCAGCCAGAAATCCCTAAACTTATCCATTACATCATCTAAAACACCAGGCACCATCAACACATTTACTGACTCAATAGGTAGCCTATACGTACAGTATATTGACAAGATGTGTGTTTCACCTTTCACCTTCACTTGATGCACAAGACCAGCATGCTTGTACTTCTGGCCATATATTTGTGACCTAACAGCACCTTTGCTAAGGCAATGTAATAATAACCATCATCTTGTAGCCTAAGAATTATATGCTTGCAGATGCAATGGAATTGCTTGAACATTTCAGAACAAGAATCCATGCAATACAGCAGGCCCAATTCTGGAGCTTCAGGCTTTCTTCAACCCTCCCAGGGTATACTTATGTCACTACCCTGAAGCAAGTTTTTGTCAAAATGAGAAATCCCACACCTGTATTCCTCAAAAATATTCTTTCATACATGAAACAAAATTATGAGTGACGAAAATTTTTTTTAAAGCGAGTTAACGGCATTTAAAAGCTCACTGGTCGTCTTGGGGTCCAAAAAGGACCCCACGTTTCAAGTTAGCGACCAGTTTTTTCTGACCTTAATCACCTATAGCAAATTCATGACCTGACATGATTGTATCATCGCAAAATAGAAAGCAACATGACCCTTCCCGTGATTGAAAAATTTATAGTATTTATTTCAATCTCCCGATTTTTATGTACATATCAAGAATGACTACAGGTCAATAATGACCTCGCGCCTCATGAGTCAACCAAGCGTCATAGGAAGTCATTTTTTTTGTTTGTGTCACTTATAATACAGACTGAATTTAGGAGCTATAAATATTTTTACTTTTGCTGCCGTTGATGTAAGTTTACAGTATAAAAACGATGTGGGGTCCAAAAAGGACCCCACGTTTCAAGTTAAGCATGGCTATATGAGGTTTCATACTGAGGGTTAAATTGTCTAAAATGGTGGTAATGCCTGGAATCAATTTTTTAATTATTCTAATGTAATGTGCCTTGAAACATTACATACAGTATACCGTATAGTGATAGTTTGTGAACTAATAAGCAGTGAGAAATATTTTTCTGTCCTCTTTTGAAATTCAAATGTCTTATGCATGTCCATGAAGGCTTACCGTAGGCATTGCATTGTCAGTGATCCCCAAAGACCAAAGTACGTCTGGTGTTGAACTATTATACTAGCATCTGCATCATATTCATCTGCATTCAAGCTTCTTGTCTGGCCATCATTAGCATAGCATAAAATCTAATGGGAAGAAAAATGTCTCTGGCAGTTGTAAACATTGGTAAATGAACTGCTGTGTACGTATCATCTTCCTTCACCACATGAAATTATGCTAGCATCTCTAACATAATGAACACAATGCAAATGTTTGCACAATAATATTGTACATGAGTGTGTGTGTGGAATGTCTTTATCTTTAACACTCTTCATGTTACTCTTATTTTGAAATGTCCTTGAAGTAGGGGGTAATCACTCGAACAGTCTCACACACGCGAAGTGTACCATTACAGTGGGGACATGTGTAAATTAGTGGGGACATGTCCCCACTATTTTCATTTGTAGGGTTTCACAAAAGTCCATTTTTCTCAGCCTGGGTTACTTAGGGTAGGGTAGGTTGGGTAGGTTAGGTTAGGTTAGGTTAGGTTAGGTTAGGTTATGTTAGGTTAGGTAAGGTTAGGTTAGGTTAGATCAGTTTACACTCGCAGTGAAAAGTGATCAATGTCCGTCCCCACGCCTTAGTCAAGACAAGAGTGTATGTACATGAGTGTGTGTGTGGAATGTCTTTATCTTTAACACTCTTCATGTTACTCTTATTTTGAAATGTCCTTGAAGTAGGGGGTAATCACTCGACTGAGAAGTGTACACTGGAGTACCAAATTCAAGGAGTACCAAGGAGTAATAAAGAGTGAGGTACCTGAGGAGTACCAGGGAGTACCACTCGCAGGTGTACACCGGAGTACCGAAGTGGTTACCTCCTTGCCTCTAAGAGTGGTATTTTCAAGTCTGTGATGCATGATCCCTTGATACCATCCTTCACGTCATATGTGGCATTCTGAAAAAAACAACACACATTATTCACTTCAGGCTGGTAGTGAATATGCAATATGTGGCAGAACTTGAATCTTATGTCTACATCTTTAAGGAGATTAGGTAGTGGCACAAGCTATAACTCTAGTATGAAAGAAGACTTAGTTGGAAAAAATTTTTGCTCAATCACTAGGAGGAAAGGTTGTGTTCTGCTACCATAAGGCAGGGCACGATATTGTCAACCAAATGCTTCAATTCAAATCCCAACCTGATAGGTATGCATGAAGAATATTAGTCAAGTGACTGTGGTGCAGGAAATTATGTCATTACTTACTGGGACTTTAAAAATTAAATATTTAAATTCATCTGGACTAGTTGTTGAAGTGTGTCATCTCTGTTTCTTTCTTGGAAGGCATTACTCCTTGCAGAAGAAGGTATGGCCTTGGGTATGGCAGCAAAATAAGTACTTGTTGCAACTAAAAAGAATAATGTAACACTGCCATTACTTCAAAGGAAACAGTTTACACAGTTACAGTATATTATACAGTGACAGCTCCCTACATGCCATGACCAAAAACTACTTTTGTCATTCACATGAAAACAGAAACTTTGGTTGGCATTTGAGTTTTTTGTGCAACTTTTGCACTAGTAGGTTTTATGTTTCCTTTGATCTTACCTTCAGATGGCAACTTTCCAAATTTCTTGGTAGGTTAAGTCCCTGAACATGGTTTTCCACAACTTTTATTCCACATGATTTCATCTTTTGAAAAAATTAATGGTATGTGCTAGAAACTTGTGGAAGAATTTTTCACTGGTGTCCTTGAAGTACATCATCTGATGAACATTCCTGATCCACCTGTATACATTATGAGGCACACATTTCACAAAAGATGCATTTCCAAATTTCCTGTCTTGCTCTGCATCACACTCAAAGGGCACATGTGCCAGTAGCAACTGGTGTGCCCCATGCAGCTGTCATGAATCAGTTTGCAATTTCTGAGACAAGAGTACAACACTTATTATGCTCATCCCAGCTATTTTCGCCTGTTGTAGCACAAATAATATTTCCATTCCCTGATTACAGCAAGGCATAACACACCATCTCACTATGAAATAAGACATTCATTAATAATTGAAATATCTTGATATCCTGTTTAAGCAATGTTGTACATAATTGTGTACAATCTGCAAAATATTAATAAAGCAAACTTATCAAATACTGACCACTGCAAGATCTGTAAGACTCAGCCAATGAATGGGTGCTGACAACAGCCAATAATTGGATTGGATGAATTGCAAAACATTATTCTGATGGAATGGAGTATTCTGCATGTAGCTGCTTCAGCTGAAGATACTCTTCTTCTGATATCCCTGCTAAGTTGGGAGAAGCTGTTCTAGAGTTCTATTTTCCTTTGAGTGCCTCCTCACTGTTCAAAGTTCTTCTTTATCTGTGGGTGTCGATAGTTTTCGCCAGTTCCTCAATCGCTCTTCCATAAGTCCTGTTGGTGGGAAATTATTAGCATCAGCACAATACCACTGCTCCTACATGAATGAGAAGAACATGAATGCAGAGAGCTACACATTTTTCACCCTATTATGCTGTATTTTAACATGCATAGCTTGTACCATCTATGTCCTTCAGACAGGGAGCTATAGATATAATATTTCTTTGGCGAGTGCAAAATTTGTCACAGTTGATAGATGGGCTCATGTGCACCTGTTCAACCTAACGGGTTTCATAGTGCAGCACAATAATGAAGAGTACAATATATTATTCAAAGTAAATACAGTACAATATTCATCCAGTGTAAACTTCCAATGCATGTTTATGTATTTATTTATTTTCGGCACAGTCTACATATACCTTAACTCAATTCCTGGAATTGGCCTACTTTTTAGTTAAAAAATTGGTAACCAGTGACTGTTTTAAATTTGTCACCCTCTCCTTAATTAATGGAATTTCTCTCCGACAGCAAAAATTTGGTCAATAATCTTGAGGTACTGAAATGACTCAGGCATGCTTCACAAATGTAGACTATTCAGACAGCAGCATGGTTCAATTTTAAGGAAAAATTAAAATGCACAGAGTAAATGTGAAAATTGTAGGGGAGAGTGCTGTACCATGGAACACTTTTTCAACATTTATTTTTATTTAGTAAAGTTGTTCATGTTTTCAACGTGTGAAACTGTCCATGTATAAAGCATATTGTTGCCCACCCAATGGAACTTACTCATTTTGTATGTCACTAATAACTTTACTAAAAATAATTAATATGTGATAGTGTTGCAAATGTTCCATGGTACAACATGCTGATGTACCTTGGAACAATCTGATGTATCCTTGGAGCAATTTATTTTCCAGCATGATATTAGGCTCAACAATGCAAATATTTTATTTCACGTTGTAGTTTTCATTCTTTTCAAAGCCAATTTTGAACACTGTTCTTGATGACACCCTGACACAACACCCTAGCTGATGTGTTCCAAGGTACATGCAGGGCTACTTTTAGAAATGAACTTGCCTCTCTTTCGTGCATTACATGATTGGTAGGTAATAATGATTCAGCACTGTAGACTATTGGTGTACACTTCAGAGCTGAACTTCATCTACTACAAATCTGTTATATGACAGGAGCAATAATCGACAAAAGGCCTGCCAAAAAACTTACTTTTGAGTATGAAAAAACACCTCCGCCACTCACTACCTCCAAAATGGCTACCTGCTAGGGTCTGCTTCCAACTATGGGGCATAATTATGCATCCTTTGATTCAGAAAGTGGCCGGTACATGTCAACACGAGCTGTGGTACATTGAGTGTTCCAAGGTACGTTGTACTCAAGGTACAGCCCTCTCCCCTACTGTACATGTCCAACGGGGAAAAAAGTGTCCAACGTCCAAGATAGACAGGTGTCCAACTTAATAACATTGCAAGGTTGATGGTTCTAAAAATAATGTCCAATATAGAGAGGTGGCCAACTTATTTAGGCATCCAACTTGACAGGTTTTACTGTACATCACTAATGAAAATGGGCATATTTTAGAACAAGTCTAGATATGCAATGTGTTTAGTAGAAAAGGAGATATGCATTTACATGCCACACTAAGAATTCCACTAAGAATTGCTAGTGTATCTCAAGTAGATGTGTTATAAGAGCCAAAGTGGACCCATTCTAGAGCTGTTTTATAATGGTTTTGGTTTCCTGATGTTGTGTAAATGGTTCCATTATATAGAAGATGCATTTGTATCCTCACTCTCCTTACCTTTCCTTCTTAATCCCCACTTTTACTATATTTCCAAAACATGCTGTTCAGGTGCCCTTGCTTTATTACAACTTCTAAGTTCAGTCATACTAGGTTGATCCCCACCCACCTATCCTGCATGCTACGTTCCATGACACTGTCATATCAGCAATACCATAAATTGTGTATTTTATGTTATGTAGTAGGCCTGCATGTCATATGCAAATGGTTATTCTAAACTCCATCAGACTATGTGACTATCAATACCATCACAGATTCTAAGTACTCTTGAAACACTCAACAACCATCATCTCTGCATGTGCAATAAATGTAAAGAGAAGACAGTGACTTTCTAGTGATGTATTGTTACAGCATCCCAATGGTAGGGTATCCCAAAAAATTTGCACCAAAGAGGGTGAAAGTGAAAACATGAGCCAGCATGTGAGACCCCCCTGCCCTGCATAATATCTGCTTATACTGAATAGATTATGACTATCATGCTTGTGTGGGGTAGTATAGAGATGACAGTAGTGGGAAGGACCATGATGTCGGGATAAAGAAAGATGATCATCTAATATATTTTACTTCTATGTTGTGATATGCACATGCAGTTGTAGTTCTGTCACAATTCACAAGGCACAATAAGGAATGATTTTTCATCAATGGACGCCAAGCAACATAGCACACTTTCATTTGACAACAACCGAATTTTTGTCAAACTGGCAAACTTTATTTCACACGACTCATATAATTATGCATGCCACAACATACAAAATCTTTGTCAGAGATCCACATCGTTATTAAATGATCCTGTCTCAGGACAGATCAGCTCACCTTCGGGGGCCTCGACTTCTATCAGGACATGGTGAACTTTCTTCAGGAAGTCCTAATTGTCAAAGTCATCAGATAACTTGCCAGGAAGATCACCCAGGTAGTCAATCAGAGAGCACTAGACCTACACATTTTTCTTGGTCTCAAAGTTGTAAGTCATTAGTAGATAATATTACAAGGTCATTTACATTTCTTCGTCCCATGCTTTTGGTTCAAACTCTGTGGACCTAGAAAATAAATGGTTTGTCCTGATTACAACAAAGTTTCCTTCAGTCACCTAATTTTCTTGCCTGTGAGTCAATGCCTTCGAAACGCCCCTCTTCTGACTGAAGAATGCGATGATGCTTGGTCTTTGTCCTGCCCTCCCTCCACATCATATTCGAATATCTTCTGGGTAGGTCATCGCATCAGGTCAGGAGAGATACTCTCGGACAACTCGGATACACCACCTGAAACACGTCAAGGGCATTTCGGAAATCGTGGCAATTAACGCAACAGAAGGTCACTAGATAAGAGGGGGACCGGTGCGGTGGCCGGTGGGGAGAGGGGGGTGCACGGTTGCCCCGGGGCGAGCCCCTGGCCAAGGTCACCGAAGTAGCTGACTCGCCTCAGCCCTCAGGCATGACTTTGGCATGACAGACAACACTGACTGAAGCACCGAACAATGATGCAGCAGAACGAACACTAGGTGACAGCAGCTGACGGTCTCCCCCGCCCCCCCCCTGAACCTATCACTAAGCAC
>JYFJ02006093.1:0-21294 GCA_000934665.2 Catajapyx aquilonaris
ATCGGCATAACCGTCACGTTTACCATAACGCCGCAATAAATTGCGAAATATGCGAATTTTGACCAAAATATGCAATGTTGGAGATTTTTTTGCAGGTACCATTAAATAAGGTAAATTTATGCATTACATGACAGCGTGTTCTTCCAAAAGCATGAGTTTAAAATTTCATGTTGGTTTTCAGAACAGTTCCCGAGATATACTCATTGAAAGCAAAGGAAAAAGTGCACTTCCCGTGAAGGTTATTTTGGTACCCCTTGAAAGAAATAATAATATATCGATAACTAAATTTAATCTCGTAAAACTGATTGCTCCATAAGGGTTCAATTGGATGTGGGTTTCACATATATTTTTTTAAAAAAAATCGAAGACCATGACTGGGCACCCACCGTCTGGATTGAAATGGAACCAGCCATAATGCTTTTCAATGTATTGACTATATGCAATCAATCATTCTTTGAACAATGCCTAAAATGATCGCTAATTCAAATAAACATGCACTTCCTGTTATATACTTTTTTTAAATGGCAAAAGTTCATTGTAATGAAGCACCCAGAAGCAGAAGTGATTAGGTCAGTTTTTCTCCAAATTGCGTTTCGGGCTTTTTTGTGGTCCTATTGTATGGTACTATTTTACGAGAAAATATTTCGCGCGGCAAAGGAACGCATGTCAGTGTTCTCCACATCATATCATCCATGACATAGTCGAACTTCCGAAGCAGAAGTTGCTAAGTACTACTTAAGGCCTGTCCTGAAAAGTTTGTCAAAATGACTTAATCACTTTTGCTTCTGGATGCTTCAATTATCACTTTAATGCATTTTAATTTCTTTGGGGTCCTAAATGACCCCACGTCACGGTTCCAGGGTTAAGGCAATTGGCCATAGACACATTGGAGGAGTACTTTAAAAAGTTTCAGCAAAATCCGAGATACCAAGGGCTAATGTTGTATTGAACTGACATAATGGCCCAACAGTGGACCATATTTGTACAGTACCGGTACTGGATTTCGGAGTTGTGAACCGAACCTGCATCAATGATTTTTGATTCAGCAAGGGAATACTGTGCTACACTCATTGAGAGATCATCCCTGTTACAATCGCCTTCTTACCATTAGTCACTCTCTTGCCCTACATTAAGCCAGGGCCAGTTCCAATTGGAACTTTGCTCTCCATTTAACTGTTGTGTATCGTACAGTGCAGTACATGTGTTAGCAATACAAATATATGCCAATATATGATGACACATTTGACAGAAAAATGTGATGAAGTTTTTGTCGTGTAGAGGCCTACCTGTCCACATAGAGACATCTAGCAGTCTACAGGATGGCTCAGAACAACTGGTCATCCAACTTCCAGTGGCTAGATTGGCTCAGAACAAGTCTGTAATGTAGGGGTGAGAAATGTCAAGGTCCCAACCTGTAATGATGCAGAGGCATGAACAACAATGAACATTGTTGGTCCTATTGAAGGCATACAGCCACCTGCTTTGCACTTGATCCTTTATCCCACTCATGAGTTATGGTCATCTCTGTTGGTTTATTGACATTTTTCATTCCTACATATTATTTGTTTTCACCCAATGTAGCCACTGGAAGTGGATAATTTACAGTTATGATTCACGTATACAGGGTGAAGGGAAACTCGCAGACAATCACCAGGTAGACTGATAGTACTCGTAAAACTAATATAGGGATGTGCAATTAGTTTTGGGCTCGGTTGTATAGTTAATGCATACGGCGCCGTCAAAGTTTCATGACGTCACATCCGTTCCGCCAGCTTCTAAGCAGCAAAAGTCAGTTCGAGGGCCTCCGGTGCTTTGCCTGTGTCCTATAACACATCGTCCATGTGCAAAAGGTGATCAAATCCTGTCAGAGTAAGGATCCGGGTACGACTTTGTGATTTTTGCCTCATATTCCACCATCCGACCCTACACTTTAAGGGGGCCGTACGCATTAACAACTCGATGGAGCCAAAAACTAATTGCACATCCCTGTATTAGTTTTGCAAGTACTATAAGTTTACCTGGCGATTGTCCACGAGTTTCTATTCACCCTGTATACGATGGGCAATGCCACTTTCATGAGGAAGCACCACCAGTTTGCAACTACATGACATTATATGCTTTATGATTTCTTTACATCAGATGTGTTGTGTACTGATCAACAGTCAAGAACATTCACTAGAGTCTATTTGAGGTAGGAGAAGGGACCCAGCAACACCCAATCATTTGCAGGCACCACCCTCAGCAATGTCCACCTGGAGACCTGTGAAACTATGTCCTGACATCTCTTCCCTCCCCCTGCTATTTAGTCCCACTCATGTCTACTCAGAACTGATCAATGCATGCCCTAGGCACTTCACTGAATAGCCGATCTACAGAGTCGCACTCAACTTTGTGCATGGTGAATTATTATGAGGCATTCCCTTCTTCTTGTTATTGGCAGAAATCGACCTTCATAGGAATTTGTATTACTTTAACTTAGGTTAATAATATGAATTTTGGAGGTACTGTGCTTGTGGCAACAATTTGGAAAGAGCTACCAGCAGGAATATTTGTGCACTTCTGAGGAGATTCCCTCCAATGTGCCATAGACGTAACATCAATTGGTGAAAGGCAACCATTTGAAATATTTGCACACTGGTTGTAAGGTGTGGGATACAGGATCTACTTGCAAACAGACTTTCTATATGCATCGTTTTGATAGCAGGACATTGGCATAATCTTTTTTGTTGCACAGTAATTATTTTGCTACCATAATGAAACTTCATGAAATCATTTTAAAACCTTTGTGAAACAGTGCAAGAATTACAGTACAAAAATAAATAGAAAGGATGTATGTGACAGATTTATTTTAATCATACCAGGTGTTTCTAAGTTCGGGGTCTGAAATCATAATACAGGGTGGTAATGAATTCCTGTCGGATACGCCTAGAGCTTGTTCAGGAGTCAGAGTAGATCACTTTTTGCCGAAGAACCCATGTCTGGAAAGGCGTCATTAAGGAATTAAAACTGATTAAAGTGATTATGTTTCAGGTTACATCCTGGAGACAGGGTCAGCTAATTCCTACCATAAACTAATGGTGCTTGCAGAGGGGTCAGAGTAATAATTTTTTGTCTGAGAACTCATGTCTGAAAATGCATCATTACCATGTTAAAGCTGATTATGTCTCAGGATAGGCCCCTTAAGGGGCTAAGCTTAGGGACCTAACTTGAGGCATAATCAGCTTTAACATGGTAAAGGCGCATTTCCAGACATGGGTTCCTAGACAAAAAATTATCTACTCTGACCCCTCTACAAGCTCTATGGTTATCCAATAGGAATTCATTAACACCTTGTATACACCTTTATGGTATACGTCATGTACATAATAAATTTTTGGCTAATTATTTACTCGATAATTCTTCCCAGGCACGGAAAATAGAAGAGCACAAGCGCAAGTCGGAGCGCAAGAGAGAGGAATCCAAGGTTCATCAGCGGAAGGAAGCCATCCAGAAGGCAAAGGAGAAGGCAGCAAAGGAAAAGGAAGAGAGAGAGAAGGAGGAAGCAGGGGCGGTTCCAGGAGAGCCCATGGGAGGCGCATTCCCCTTTGGACCTGGGTTGGGTGGGAGACCTAGGGCTGGAGCACCTCCAGGATGGGGGCCGGATTTGGGGCAACTGTTCTCTGACCCTGATATCATGGATGCTTTCCAGGTATGGCGGGTGTGCTGGATGAACTATGCCACTATTACATTGTTTTTTGCCACATTGAAACAGTGCATGAGTATCTTAAGAGCTTGATTGTGTGACATTGTAGTGTAAAATTACCCTAGGGTGCAAAATATTACATGGTTTTTCATTTATGGCAATACCTTTTTTTCAATTTACGATGAAGATTTAAAAATAGGTTAATATTTCATTTGTTCAAGACGTGCGCTATCTTGATCCTGGAAGATATGTGTAGATTCCAGTTTAAAAAAAAAAATTATTAATTTTTTTATTAATTTTTTGCAATGTGGGCATCATGTATTTAGATTCAATTTGTGACTGGCAACTCGACTTCAAAAACTCACAATTCCCTGCTCATTTTTTCTTGGGCTGACTCTATTAGGTGCAAACAATGCAAGACATGACAAGTCCTCATCTTGTAGAGATCCTTATTTTCCTCATTTTTAAATATATATTTTTAAAGCTTTACCCCATTAGAGGGAACAGAGCCCTTTTAGGTACCACCATTTTTTTCATACGAAATTTTCTTCGCGTATATTTTCCTCATTTATCACTTGAGTTGTCCAGAATGGGTGACATTGAGATAAGGTGGTAAGGCGGATAATGATGAATTAGTACTCTGACAAATGGGTGAATGTGAAATTTTCACTTGCTGAAGTTAATGCCCCTGACACTGCTTCCTATTAGAGTGTCACATTTTCATAAGGGTGCGATATTGTGTGACTTGTCCCATTTCGGAGTTACGGTAGGCATTCAAAACACTGTACTGTACAACTTAGGAATGGTTGTCAAATTGATTTCTTAACCCTCCTGGAAAGTTACCTGAATATTGAACTGATTGTTTTGTCAGAATACCCATGAGCTGTGAATACGTCAGGTTGTGTATTGTTAACACCTGTATGTAGTTGGAGATTTCCACTAATTCTCTTATTTGCAACCAGCCCATAGGCATTTAATTAATTTGCCTGTTTGTCCGAAGGATCCCGAGGTGGCAGCTGCCATACAAGATATTTCCACCAACCCAGCAAACATCAGCAAGTACCAGAACAACCCCAAAGTGTTTGCTATATTCCAAAAGGTGGCATCCAAGGTCTCGTCAAGTGGTGGGGCTGGTGGTGGAATGGGCTTCCCAGGTGGATTTCCAGGTGGATTTCCTGGGGGTCCTGGCGTACCTCCCTCTGCTAACTCAAGTGCAGACAATGTTGAGCTTGATTAAAGCAAGCCAACATACCATGCCAACAGAAGCGGGAAATTTGGTGACGTGTACCAGGCAGGATTTCAAGGCATTTTTTTGTACTTTTTTTTGAATGGAAATTATTGGAGAGGGCTCATCACTCACATACCATGTTGAGTTGTATTTTTTAAATGTGAAAACATGTTTAAAAAATTGGTGTTGTCTACCTGACCACTCCAACCAAAAATATACGGAACAAAATCTATGGTAGTTAGTGATACCCAAGGAAAGTCAAATCTTATTCAGCATTTAATCAAATTGCTGTATTACATTTTTTTCACAAAACAGTTCCCAGATTTTTGCACTGTGATTCACAAAGTAGATAATTTTTTAAAGAAGTGCATGCCAAGTTTCGTGGCCATTTCATCAACAGTTTGAGATTGGAAGACTGATAGTAAGTTTTTAAACCCTTTCTAATGAAAAACCAAATGGTGTTTAAAATGGGAATTGTTTGAGTTCTAAGGAGTTGTTTGGATTTTGTGAACTTTAGATTAGAGGTGTTTTTGTGGGAATGATGACGATTATTGTGTAAGAACCAGGATTGTGCTTATTACAACTTCCTCTGACAAATTTTTTGTTGATAGTTTTGAGAAGCAACCTTCATTAAGGTTTCCCTCAGTACATCTTATGATATGAAATGCCTTTTGTTAAGGTTCCTGTCAGTACTTCTTTCAGTTTGAAATGTGTTTTGTTAAGTACCGTACCTTTCAACACATCCTAAGTGTGAAATGTCCTTTTTATGTTCCATGTTCCATTTTATACCTTAAGACAGTTCCCTGGCTTTCCCAAACCCTGAAAATCAGCCCATATACCTACCTTCCATCCACAAAAAAATCCATCCTGAAACTCGAGACTGCCCATGGGATTATCACAATAGCCATAAGTGCCAATCCATAGATGGTCTTTTGAGGCAAGGTTTTGTGGGAGGCTGGGAGGAGGTGGGATGAAAAGAGTCTTGTCTGAGAATGTTCCCAACAATATATCATACAACTTGAAGTACTTCATTGTTAGGTCCCAAAGGTGAGGTGCAAATGAGGCAATATGTGATGGGAGTTGGAACAGGAGACACACTAGTTAAAATTGCCCCTGCAGTTGATGAAAGTGTTTGTAGTTGCCATGTTTGAGTCCCAACATAGATGATGAATCATTCATTATTGCCTTGCAGCTATTTGGATTTAAATGTTTGTGGCTAGGGTGGTTGCAGAAATGGTGGAAAGATGAATCCAGCATTGAAAAGGATAAGGGAAAACCAGACAGCGGGTACTCAGGAAGTAAAAAAAAAATTGTCCATATTGCCTCTGCTTGAAGGACCCTTGATGATGCCTTGTTGGGTATCTTGGGCAATGAGGGAATTCAAGCATGCCATGCGAATGTTGCACATGTACCCTGCTCCCACACCATTTTGCTGCCTTGTTTCTCACATCTTTTGATCCCAACCAATGACACATTTTCAATTTGTAACATCTTTTGTTAAAATTCCCCACAATACATCTTGGAAATAAAAATAACAGAAAGTGAACATAGAGTTTATAGGCTTGTACAATTGCACAAAAAAAACACAAAAACCATTCAATGACATATGACAGTGTTACACTGAAACTTGGCCAGTTTAAAATTATCTGCGTCATTTTAAGTTTTAGCTCTAAAAGTACCACAGTGCAGTTGAAACTTTAATAATTTGCCAGCTCCATCGTGAAGAGCAGTGTGATTTCTGGATAAATTACCCGGAACTACCCTTACTGTTGTTTTGAGGTTTTTACTGGAAAAGTGTTGCCACTTTGGGCTTTCATGATAAGTTTACTAGCAAAGGTGCCAAATATTGCAGAGATAACTTGCACATCTTGGCGAACTGTTTCGTGTCACAACAGAGAAGGGAAGTACATGAATCATATGAAATTAATGCTCTCTTCATATGCATGAAGTCTCTGCAATTTTTCTTACCCTCCACACACTGAACTGTTGCCGTATCAAATTTTTGAAATAGTCACACAAATTATTTTCAAATGCAAAGTTGTGACAAGCTAAATGTGTGAAAAACGGATCTTGTAACTGGCTAAGCTTCATTGCAGATACATCACAACTGAACCGCAGTTCCGAGTTCCAACTGTACCTCATTGTGGTTTCACAACAGTGTTTTTTTTGCACACAAGTTTTACACTCTTCGTGTCTTTGTACATTTGATTTTTCAGGATGCCCTCCCTTGTCACTTGAGCCTCAGCCTGTAGGCACGCTTCCAAATCCCTGCGAGGACCACACAAGCATGGAACCGGTACATGACGAGTAAGGGCAGGCAGGCTCTGGACACCACTCCCCAGACCAAAGCCCCATAGAAGGCTCTCTGTGGTGCTTGGTATACCTCAGCATGTGTTACAAAGGCATCCAGAAGCCACATGGCTGCATTTGCAAAAAGCAGGAAGGTGACCAGTTGCCTTCCGGGTTTTGCTGCCAGTTGAGAGCGGGTTGCACAGCACCTGCGTGATGCTTCAGAGATCCATGCACTTTGGAATGTCACCTGTAATACAAGTGACAATGACACAAATCAATTTGGGATGGAATTGATGGAAACTGAGGAACTTTCAATATGTGTGATGGCATTGAATATTGACCAATTTTTTTGTGAAGCAAATATTACACCTCATTGAATAATAGAATTCCAAAGAATCTCTCGCATTTCTAATTGAATGGAATTGACCATTGAATTAATATAATTAATTTTCAAATAGTGTCAAATGAACTGGAATAATTATTCCATGCCTAATAGATTTCCTTTCTTCATATTGTACAGAGTGAGCCTAGTTGGGTTTGTCTTGCTGTCACTTCAACATATACATACCTGCACAGCCAACAGCACATGCACAGAGACAAGTGATGCCTGATGTGTGGCTGCCCCTACAATCCCACTCAGTATGGCATACAGATACACCCCAATGATGCAGGTATGTGGGACAAGCTGGTCCAGATCAGCTGAGCTCCCAGAACGTGATCTGTTGAGGGTGCGCAGGCGAGTGAAGCCAATGGTGCAGGCCAGGGTAGAAGAAGACAACAGAATCAGCTGAGTAACAGAGCAGGTCCACAGCAGGTTGAGGCGGAACTCTTGGTGGCTCTTCATGACATAGAATATTATTGTGATGACCAGGGATCCCACCAGGCAGAGCAAGCCAAAGAATAGACCCTTGCTGGCATTGTGGCAGCCCTCTGTTTGGTCAGGGGGAGAGGTAAGTGCTGGTGAAGCTGACTGCTTCTCTGGTGCATGTCGCATGTGAACCTTGCCTACGTCACGCCACATCATGTATGTCACTGCAGCTGCTATCAAGCTGTGGAGCAAGAGTGAGATGTTAGTTTATTTTAAAAACAGGAATATTGATGGCTAGCTAATCTTTAGTCAGATATTAGTCATAAGAATTATGGAGTTCGTACCAAGTAATGCATATTGTAATTAAAGGCTATGAAAGTCATTATCATTTTGTGCTGCTATTACTCTGATGACATCTGTCTCAAACTTTTTTCTAAGGCTACCACTAGGCTGTTGACTTGCCCATATTCGATGATGAAGGGAAAGAGGAGTGTACGCCAGCTGTTCCATAGCTGACCTAGTCCAGTGTGATTAGTACATGCCATCAGGGCCATCATTTGCGTGACATGCATGTTTGGGATTGCTGTGGCTGTCGTAGCATTGGCACCCATGCCTGTGTAGGTCAGTGGTGCTGCACCCCAAGAGGGAAACAATTATTAGTAACTGGTAAAACTAGACGTTCCTGTATAACGGATTTATTTTATTCTTGAAAATAAGTCCCTTATTAGTAGTTTTGTTTAGAGGTTATAAAACCTGTTTACAATGCAATCACTCTGGTCAGCAAAAAAATTCTGTAACGAACAGGTTTCCATCACATACCAATATACATGTCAGAAATTTCAAATCCTGCATTTGAGCCAAATTAAAATTCTGTATTTAACAAGTTTTTTCTTCATTCAAGGTATTGCTATTGTTATAAACAAGTTTCATAGTACCGTCAAATTGGGTGACGTTGGCCTACCAGGTGAACTTGGCCAAAATTCCAAAAATGTCATTAATGAATATTTAAGGTAACACGTGTCATAAAAATGGGACTTTCAATGACATCATGCCATTACTGCAGCGCGTAGCATGCTGTAGACCACGGCCAGCTGTAGACCAAAAAAATTCACCTGTGCCAACATAGGTGAGCAAGGAAATAAATGTTAAAGTCCACCCCATGAACCACTCAATTTTCATAGTGCGCAAACTTTATTTTGCAAATCAAGAAATTGAGAAGCAATGGTATTGTCCATTTTTAAGAGATGGTGAACTTTTCCAGTGTTGGTAATATTTATTACAGCTTATGAATATCGTTCTTTAAAAACACATTTAAAAATTCCTAACAGCAGAACTCGTTTCCCACTGTATTTGTAATGGGGAAAATAGATGGCCAAGTCCACCCCCACCGGTTGGGGTGCACTTGGCCATGATGTCATAAATTTTCGTACACACCATTGTGCACAGAAAAAAATTATTTGTACTCGCCCTTTTGTCCAGCGTGGTCTAACACCTAATAATTTTTTTTTCACAGTTGTGGGTTAATATCTTCACACTTATATCTTCGTAAAACTGAAATTTTGGACTAAGTTCACCCCGTTTGACGGATGGAATGTGTCTCCTTTCATGCACATAATTTCTATTAACATCCAATAAGATTTAAGAATGCTGACCCAATCGGAACTAGAGAGCATCCAGTGGTCAAAGGGCTAAACACATTTTTTGTGCAGTGTTTAGAAAGGTATGAGCCCATTCGACCAGTTATTTGCAGTTAATATTTTCATAACCCTCTAAAGGAATGTCCAAACTAATATTCAGCTTTGTGCCAAAAATTCGAATCAAATAAGACAATGAAATTGGAGCATCCTGTACATTGACCACAAACAATGACACCGTGAAGCAATATCAATATTTACAGCATTTTACACTCGAGGCATGGTGGCACACTGACACAGGGCACCGTAGGTGTTCTGAAACCATTGGGCATAACATACTGTATGTAGCATACAATACCTGTATGGAAAGCTTCAACAGGAAATGCATCATTGGTAGATTTGAGCGCTTGGACCCCACCAAGAGTGAAGTCCATTGCAGGTTCATGGTACGTGGAGTCCATCCAGTCCTTGGCAGCACCCCAAACAATAGAATTGAGCCAGAGGGCAACATTGGTGCCCATCAAGTGCATGAAGCCAAATCGTGCTATCGTGCCATACCGCTCCACAAGCACCTGTAAACCACCAATCATAGAACATAGATAGTTACAATCATGTTACAATGAAACTTCCGTCCCACGAGAATTTTTCGTAACAGTCAAGTTTCCGCTTATTTGAATGTTGCCCACTCTGGATCACCCATCGCGATAATTGAGGGCAATAAGACACTTGGCCAGAAGTGAGCTGTTATAACTTCCTCATTATGTCCTACACATTCTGTTAAACACTACATGGCATATGACAACTCAGCGTCTTTCTAATCTTCATACCACCCTCAGTTATCGCCATGGGTGGGATTCGGATGAAGGCCTCCGGACAGCGAATGCAAATTGTCCGCCTTTCTCGGGAAAGAAGCCGAATAATATGACATTAAAATGAAAACCAACATTACTATTCAATATCAGTATTAATTATGAAAACTGCAAGTGACGCCAACCTCTGGACTCGCACCTGGAATTATGTAGGCTACGACAGAGTGGCCAGCACCTATTCAACATGCTATCAGCACCCCCACCACCATCACGTACTTGTCATCATCTCAATATTTATGACACCCAGCTGAAGTGATGACCGGGTTGATATCCCTTGATCTTTGAAATGTGGGTGGACACCCCTGTCCCATCTTCTCTAACACTCATTTTGGACAGTAGGGAGAAAACCTGCGGGCCCTCGTTCCCTCATTTTCCGGTTCGCGTGAGGGAAGCCATCATCGTGCCTCCCATCCCAATTACAGATCTACTCATCCTTACCTCTGAATTGACGAAGAGAAAGTGCATCTGCAGGAAGGTGAAGAGAGCCTGAAGAATGGGTACGGCACTGGTCACGCTGTCCATACACCCAGGCTCCAGGCTAGTCTCCATCGCCACTTCCAAGCCATTAGCGATCAGGGTGCCCAGGCCAAACACTATCAAGAAAAAGGATGGGTCAAAGGTCACAAACGACAATTTCATTGGGAAGTTAACGAGCCATAGGATGTACTGTATACGCCAAATTGTTTCATACCCCCGGGGTATGAAACAAATTGTCGTATACCTAGGTATAGTGCTATATACGACAAATAGTTTCATACCCCGGGGGTATGAAACAATTTGGCGTATATAGTACAAAAATATCTTTGGACGCATGCGAAAGAGGAGTCGAACGGGACCATGATCTGGTCAAATGAGAAAAGAGGGAAAGGGCTTGAAGGCCTATTATAATATCTAGTAAGCAAAAAAGAGGCCATTGATCCGCATGCACTTCCCCTGAGGCAGAATGGTGCCTGGTTACCTAAGGCTCCGACTCGTAGGTAGAAACTGGTCCGGGAGGTTCCAGCACGTGAGATATGTGCCCTCTTGAGCGTTCCGAAACTGGAGAGGCTGCCAAGCTCGGGGTCACGGGCACCCGCCCCCGAGCCCCCCATCACCGCCTCCGAAGACGGCGATGGTGACCCCTTGCCCGTCGAAGGGCAGCTGTCCAGCAGTACCGACACGTAGATGCCCAGGATGGCCGCCACGGAGCCCACGTACAGGTAGATCAAGTACACACTCTGGAAATAAATCCCCAAGGTACGATGAATTACCTGATGCCACTTTTGTTTATTTAGGTGTCAGTCAAAATTACACACATCCGGTCACATATGTCGCACTTAAAGCTAACGACATCGTTTGGACTGTCGCGCTAACTGTACGGAAGACGCCAGGACATCAACAAGCCGTGAGGCGCAAGATCTATGTGTTTTTGCGATTTGTTTACGAGCGTGTAAATTGCGTTAAACCATAAGCTTAGAGTAGGTCGCATCCTACGTACACTGCATTCTTGCCATCAATAGAGCCTAGACGCTAGGCTGCTTCAAAAAAAAATCTGATAACAATGTAGATAAATCACTCCGCACTTGATGAGACCGTAAGAATGAGACCTCGTAAATGGTACACTATGTAACCATACCAGGGGGTCTCAAATTTGGACAATATAACTATTCAGCTCCGCCTGCCGTTGTCAGCCACAAAAGAAATGATAATGGCCCTAGATTATGCCTCCCTTAATCACCCGAGTTAATTATTTGGCTCCTGACACAAGCAAACAGGTCCTTGATTACCCAGACGAGGCATTTTTATAGCTCAGGTGCGAAAGCAAAAAATAAAATAAAAATGAAAAAAACCTGCCTCAAGTTAATGATAGGGATAACCGGCCAGGGCTTCTTGCATACGCACCCTGTATAAAATTGGGCGACCAACCTGTCCCTGACCCCTGGGTGACATCGTGCGTATGGTAACAAATGCGTTTGACCGACATGTTTTTGCTTCCAAAAACGATCATCCAAAATACCTTTATTGAGTTCACACGACTTTCGTTGTCTTTGGGTCGTTCCGGTTTGGCTCTGATTTTTGGATCCCAACTACAACGACCAGTGTTAAACCCAGCTTTAGAAGGCTCAAAATGGATCTTACCTGCAATGAGAGGGGCCTGACGTTGTTGTCCAGGACTTCGGTAAGGCAGATTCCAACCATCAGGAGGACTACCATTTTCCCATAGAGTGCGCTTAAGATCACCCACAAGGAGCGTCTGTAAGATGGACACACATAATTAACCTCCTGGTTTATCCGGGCGTAGAACCACAATGTACGTGAATTTTTTGACTCGTTTTTCTATCCAAGAACTAAATTCCGATATATATTTTTTTTTGGTGACAATATTTTCTGTTCTCTCCTGAAGCTCGGTTACGCCCGAAAGCTAGGATAATCACCTTTCACCCTTTTTCAACACAAAATGTGTAATATGCGTCCCACTGTGGCACAGGACCACATTTCCCGTCCGTGAAAAGGAGTTTGGGAAACTGGTGGTTGCGACTCTTCATACCACTGCACTGGGAACATCTACTAGCATGCTTGCTTACCTACTGATTCACTCAATATGGAGGGGGGGAAAAAATGTGTCATTTTTGCGAATAATATCATGCAAGCACAGTGTGGGCCAACAGCCGAAATGAAGGTCGGATCAAAAAACCGCTGAGTGAAAAGCGTTGGGTGAGGTCAACAGAGCATGACAGAAATGAGAATCCACATGGTATGTGGATGGAATGGGTGTTGAATAGAACGTGAAACAAGTTGCTCGTATGGAGAAGATAAAAAGCTATAAGATGCGTGCGTGCTAAATGAATGAAGCAGCCCGATTGGACACAACAACGGCTTTCACATCACGTCCACACTACTAGATGTCGGAAGGAGATGTATTTACGACGACAATGCGCGTGAGCTCCATGCTGATTCGCCGCCAGAAAAGCAGCTACCAGTTTGATGGGCCTATCAAAGACTATAAGTGCATGCCATCAAGTGACGATAGATCCCTTACAAGGATTCGCCCTTCCTTTGTCCACCGCAAAGGCCGCACCAGAAGCCACCATCGTTATGTCTGGTGTCCTCCGCAATGGTGGTGACCTTCCCGTTGGTGCTGCTGGAGCACTTGTGGCTCTTGCTCATTCTGCGACCTCCGAAGAAAGAGTATCCGGATGTGGAGGGACGACTCTTTGAGGACTTCCGGTCCGGACCTTCCGGGTGGTCGTCGCAATGTCCGTTCAAGCAGGGATCACTTCTTTCCAGGCTGTCTTGTTCCGGAAGATCATTGCATGCTGAAGAATAAGAATGGAGCAAGTAGCTGATTGTGAGGTCACTTCCTAATTCATATTCAGATATGGACGGATTATGGGCTTTGTAATCACAACCTATAGTGGGCCATTAGGTCAGCTTATGCGGCGAAGGTTCAAGTCACATCGGACATCCAAACTCACCTAATTACATATATTTGCATAATGAACAATTGAGTTCCATCGGGCTGTCCGGGCTAGTACCTAATGAAACCATCTTGCCATCGCACACTCAGGTTGACTGAAGACTAATGAACAATGAGTATGCTACAGGTTATTCATAACCCCGATAATGATATCAGGCTGTCCGTTTTCGTCCTCATTACCAAGTGGTATATGAAGACTAGACGCATTAAGATGTGTGACCACCACGTCGTAAAACGCACGCATGTTGGATGCATGAGTGCCCAGCAATAATACACGACCAGCAAGATGATTGTTTTTCACACCGGACTGGTCGCACTTGTTTTCAATCGGAACGAACCGACCCACAACGCACAGTGTACGGCAGGGTACGGGTATACGCACCTGGTTTAGGCATCCTGGTCACGTTCTGGCCACTCGCTGAGTAGCAATCATTCCCTGCAGCGCTCCACATGGAGTCCGGAGGCACCCAATATGCGAGCAAAAAAACCTTTGAGAATCCCTATTGTTTGATATGCAAATGGTGCTACTGGCTAGTTGCGGTGTCGCATATTATCAGGAGCACCCTTTGCATTTCAAAGTCAAGGGTGTCGGTCTCAAGCTGGTGGGTGCTCAGTGACCATGGAAGGATTTTACAGAATATTGGAACAATTCAGACATTCCTAACATCCGAAGGGTTACACCAACCGTCCGATAAATGCGGATACCGGAGTCAGAATCCCTCTATCACATACCACGTTAATGAGGCTTATCTCTCACACGGAAATTACATGTGACATATGCCGGTCATATGAAATACTTTGTTGTAATATTAGTGACGTAACACTCGTTTGCCACTAAACACTTCAACTTTTTGACAGTCATTTTTGATTAGGATTGTATGGTGTCAGTAGAGCGTACAAGAAATTAACGGGGAAGTTTTGTAGCCTTATATCCGGTTGGTCATTTTGCTTCACCGTGAAATCAATTCAGAATAAGGTTAAACACGTGGATTTTGTCACAAGTACCGCCTTATATCGCGTTATTAATGAATAAACTTAATATCACATTATGTGCAGCTGCATTAAATCATACTTCAGGATGCACTTCCAATAATTCAGAATTGCGAATTAATTACGCCTGAATGCTGAACACTATGCTTGATCAGTATAATATTTGGCGAAAACTATATAAAATGACGAGAATCCTTCACAATAAATTCATCCTACTGATGAAATGCAAACTCTGAATGCGAATAGTCACCGGCAGAATTGCTCCAAACTGAACTGAGACCACTACCACACTATCGGAGCGTTGAAATCACTATGATATTTCCCTTATTCGCCTTATGCTTTTTCCTTGGCAATTCCGGGCGTTGAAGTCACCACGCTTTCTTGCGCGTACGATGGAAAGTTCTTCTGCTATGAGAAATCCAGCTAGCACTTTTATTTACTACTCCAATTAGCGGGAAATCGGGGCCAACATCAACCAAAGTGGTGGGAATCAATGCCTTCATCCTCCGAAAAAAGGGTCCATTGCCGAACAAGGCCGAAGTTAGCCAAGTGTTGCCAACCCCAAAAGAAGTGAAAATTGGTACAGTATCTAACCTTCATCGTATGGTGAGCGCACTCTGGTCTCCTCGGATATCCTGGGCAACTGCGCGCACCAACATCGTCCAAGGGGTGGTCTGACTGACCACTCCTGGATAACATTTGTCACTTCTGGGGTCGTCGCCATTGCCCGAACTTAACTGCCATTGTCGCACATAACCAAAAATGCGGGAAAATTTGACAAAAACTAAATGATGATCCTTTCGTTAGGAGAGGTGAGTGGAGACTGGTGGCGGATGGTTCTTCTGGTTTTGCAAGGAGGTTTGTTTGGTAGCTGGGGCGTGATGAGTGGCCGGCCACGGAGAGTGATGATGGGATGAGGAGGCCCCGGAATGATTCGCCAGACTGTACCATCCAGGCAGCAGGTGGAAAGAAAACCAGCCACTGGCACGTGAACATGACATACACTTACTTGTTCCCTAAACAATCAGCAACTATTCATATGTCGACAATTTGGTGACACACAAACAGCTGATTGACACTAATGGATTCTCCGTTTTTTATGGTCACCCGGTTAGTATCACGGCAGCAGTGTATATGCATATAAATCAAATTAGCGATATTGATAGCCCACATGTTTTTTTTTGAAAAATAAACGTATCACTTCCTGATGAAAGGTCATCCGCAATGAAATTTTCTAGCCATGAGGAAGCAAGCCCGAGGAACCATATCAAGCCAGTAGTGTAGCCATCCAGTGCCTCATCATAACAAAAAAAAAAATCCATGTGGACACGCATGGCAAACCGCGATAAATCCGGCAATCCCAGCACATTTCAACTCAGCATTTCTTTTAAAAAGACGCCAACCAGATGTCGTCTTCTGACAAAAATTTCAATCCAACCTCAATCCATCATTAACAATCTTCCTTCTTTTTCAAAAGAATAGGTGAAAGGAGTTCGCTGCCACCTATATTTCACTTTCAGTTTTTTTTTTTCCTCCTTATTCTTCAGAGAAAAAGTTTTGTGGTCATTCACACACATTTTGTAGACACAGTGTATTTTTCAAGCCATGAATTTGGGTTGCACAAGAAAGCATAGCTTGTACGTCTAAAGAGATTTTTTTTTTAAATGTGACATGACGCTTTCTAGAAAGGTGACACGCTTTCTATTACCAAAATAGATTACTGTTGAGACAAAAAGCTGAGCCAAATTATGAGATGTGTGGAAATAGTCAGCTGACGATATCTATCCGGAGTATCCAGGCGTGACGGTCAAGATTCCACGAGTTTAACGGGGAATCTTTCGCGTGTACACACGTGTGGTTGAGCACACACACGTCCACACACCCACCAGAGAGCCCACCATCTGTCAGGTGGAACTCTTTGCCTTTTTGAAGGCCACAGCGGTACTGGCATCTCCCAAAAAGAATGGACCACCCTGTGAGACTGGGGACACGAGATGGATGACCTGCACCATGCGATTCTTTATCTGTCAAATAGCGGATGAATTTTTCTTACTAGGAAGTATCAATGTTGAGGAGGTCGCTTACTCTTGGCAATGTTCCTAAGTAGGTACAGGCAACTGCAGGCAACCGCGAGACTCCATGGAGTCTCGCGGTGGAGTCTCGCGGAGTGCTGTTTCTAGGCTCACTATAGTTACCATGGGTCGAATTTTCCCCATGTTCTTGGTTCGAGGGTACAAAATGATGAGAAAGTTCTATGACATTTTTGATAAAATAGGCCTCTGTTAAACAATACTGCAGCGGTACACTTTGCATACGGTACCTTAGAAACCTATGTAGCAGTCAAGTGCAATGCCCTTGTCCTTGGTGCTTATTAGCACTTGACCACTGGCTGTTTATTTGCAAATAGCAAAAACATATGGGCTGTCTATCAAGCATGTACCAATAACCACCTAGACAACCGTTCGGAAGAGGCATCACAGAAAGCAGTGTTGGTTACAAACGGATGCGTGAAATGCTGACATGTAACTGCATGGTTAAGACGGAGGGGCTAAGTTTATGAGGAAATAACGTTTCTTCGGCTAACCATCTGTTGTTTGCGTCATTTGCACCCACCTGAAAGCTAAACTCTTTCGCCTTGCCAATCAAACGTCTGACTCCATCCCGTGTCATATTAACTAATTACTGGATCCGCAATGTGGGTGGCATCTCTCTGATCGAGTCGTGCTCAAAATCACTGTGACCGTGAAAAATGCGAGCATGTGATGGCCATATAGGCCATGTTGACATCCGACATAACAATCTTCAATTTTTGACGTGAATCAGACACGGCTGTCAAGAGTGTTCCCACCGACAACCACGTCAATTTGTCTAGATACTGACAGTGACACGTGCTCCGTACAAAAAGGCCGTGCCCGGATGTTTGAAAGAACGCTAATAACACGGTAGATATGATATCTCGCGCTAGGACGAATTTCGAGGACAAGGGCGTTCTTACGTGACCCATACTTTCCGGATTGTTCACAAGACTTCAACATGGGGCCATGTGGAAATAATTATGATAATCCCATCCATCTTTTTTTGTGTGTGCCTCATCTCGTTCCGTGATCCGTCTGTGACATCATTGGGATGGGATGCTGCTAAAGGTGCAGTGATAGCGGTTACGTGGCATCTTTTCTATCTAAGTGTGTCCTGTAGCATGTGCTGGCCTGGTTCCGCAATCACACATGGCATCCAGCACGATTAAGATAATGTTGCGCAACATTTAATTATTTCGCCTCATTTAAAGCACAAATTGCACCAACAATTACGTATGAGTGTGTCATCATCAAGGAGGCGCAGAAAATTAACTGACATGGAAATACGCAAATTAGTCGTAGATGAATAAGTAATGAAACACACGAAATGTGGTTACAGAGCCGCCCGGACAGTTACGGTAAATATTGACAACTTGCAAAGTTAGGTGTAAGCTGTTACTTATTATTACGTATTAGGCTATCGATGATTATTTTAGGACTGAATCACGCATATTATTATTATTATTATTATTATTATTATTATTATTATTATTATTATTATTATTATTATTATTATTATTATTCAAGTACAGTACGGTTATTCAAACAAATGTTATTTCAGCATAACTTATTCACATCGACTATACATGACCTCAACATGCTAAGGTATGCACATACCACAGATACGTTCATACCAATCCATCACAGGCATCTCCATCTTATTTATAAACCATGGGCAAACACACCATTAATTAACAAGCCTCAATCGCAGTGACAGTTCTATCTGTTCATCCAAGAAGTATTCGATCACCTTACATGTCTGATTACCATACTCGCAAATGAGACACCAAATAGGCGGCACAATCAATTAAATTGCATCTTTGTTTGCAGAAGTTGTCAGAGGGATTAGTACTGCCCCCGTCTTAACACCTAGCCAAGAAAGATGGGGAAATAACAGTAAACTCGGAACTATTCTTTTCAACAATGAATGGAAATTTGGACGTGACTCTTGGTATGTTAATTTTCTCCATACATGACCACTGTCACGTAGCGCATGAATTTTAACAGACCTTGACTGAAACATTCGCTAAGAAATGAGGATGACTTACGAGCCATGTTGTCTAGTGCACAAAACACGCTAATTGCCCGACGCAACTTGTAAATGTAACGTTAAACAAATATCAGAAGTTATAAGTTAGAGTGGTTTTCACATGGACACGCTGATTTTACCATGAGAAAAAAAAAGTTGATATGACTCGAATTAATCGTCACGCAAATCTGCCGTTCTCTTTTACTACTCATACAACCACGACAATCATGCTCCAGTTAATCATTCTATACGTACAGTACAACTTATTTGCTCATTGGGGGCAGGCTTACAGTCTACATTACCAGATATAATCCGCAGATATGACGAAAAGTAGCATGGATTAGTTGACCTCCGAACCGCCCACTTGAATAGCGACAATGATTGTATGACTGTCACCAATGAAAGTGTTGTCAGAAAAATGTTGTCGCAAATGAGGTTTATGAGCAAAGAACCTGTCTGTATTTTAGTATATAAATCATTTCTATGAAATCTATGTCTAGTCAAGTTGTTAATGAATCAAAGAGCGCCTGATTGGAGAAATGAGTTAAATCGGAATCGAATAATAGAGCGAAAGAGAAAAGTAGAGAACCTTTGGGAAAGTAGGTGTACTTGGCGTCCTTATTCCCGGAAGCGGTGGCAGCCACACCATCTGTCCCTCCTCCGCCACCTGGACCACTGCTGCTCATCCTCTCAACGGCCTCCTTCCGACTGAACGGTCGTCCATGAGGACTCCTGGACGTCTTTGGCTGCTGCTCTGGAGCCGGAGGCATAGGTGGTGGTGGTGGTAGTGGGGTCGGGGGCAAAGGAGTCGCTGTAAACCCTCCAACCTGAGTGGTCTCCAGCATCCGGCCATCAGGCAAAGCAATGGTCAATCCCGACGAAGATGTCCAACACCGATACCCAGGCTTCCTCTGTGATTGTTGCAGGTTGCATCTTCCTTGGGGGTTATCGACCACGCCTCCAGAGTTTCGATTCATTGCACTTACCCACCCTTGCCCACAGTCACTATAACGGAACTTGAAGATGGCGGAAGTGAAGGACGGCGTGAAGCCACAATCGAAATATCTTGACCATCCTTGTGTTAATTGCACTAATCACTGGAGAATCACGTTGTGACTTGTACGATGGCACCAATGTTTTGAAAGAGTAGTGTCGTATTATAGTAATCACGAACCGGCAGATATGAGGGCTGCAGAAGGAATGAATGCCGAAATGGCCTAAAGATGGGCAAGTAGGGCTTTATGGTTGCAGGGTTTTTGGTTATGCGAGACTGATGTGGGTTGTCGTGCTATAAGATGCGGAATCACATGAATACTATTAGCCCAAAGTAGGCAGGAGGTGTAACGCTCTCGTTCACTTTAATAATAATAATAATAATAATAATAATAATAATAATAATAATAATAATAATATAGCCTACATATTACAAAATAAAAGTGTATAGTTATCGAAAGAAACTGCTGAAGAAGGCAAGTTGTGACATACATTGGAATAACTCGGGAGAATAAATTAATAATGATACTCCGATATTCTGCGATTTTATTTTTTTAAATTTTTTTACAGAGCGTGTGGAAGTGTGTCCTTTGAGAGGAATATTAGTGCACCTAGCGCAATTTGGGCCTTAAACTAAACAAACAATACACTTCTTTTCTGTTTTTATGTCCAGCTATCTTGTCCTAAGCTTATTGGGGGAGCTTTGATTTTCATTATACAAAAAGAACTGTGGCATTTGAGGGGTCTCTCACATCAAAGGCGGCCAAGTCCATTTGTGGGGGGTGTAACACAAATACGTCCAGCAATAATGTATTTTAATGTCATTGGGTATTAATTGCACATTTGCGTATGTAGCTGAGCCGTGGCAACATATGGACGCAAAAAGTTACAAGATTGTACCAATGAAAGTTAAGTAATCAGCAGTTTTTGCTCATTTACGACCCGTATATATGATATATGATCGTAGACCCCTCATTTGCTTCTGGTATAGGTGATTCACTATAATCAGTGGCGTTGCCGGAAAATTTCTACAGGATGTTTCCTCTACCACCAACAGTAACATACTGTAATGAAGCCTCATTTTTTTTAAAATGTATGCAGGTCTTACGTTAGAATAGGCCAAGAAATCGCCCTACCTAAAGCAAATCCGGGAGATAATGACCAGAGTCACCAGACTCTACAGGACTAATAAATTAATTACTTGATGACTAGGACTTCTTTACTTGTGGTGGTGGGG
>KZ539475.1:0-17207 GCA_000934665.2 Catajapyx aquilonaris
TTGTTTTTAGGTTTATTCTCATGAGTTTTATTAGTTCATATGTTGGGTTAGCTTGCGTCTCCCTTCATCGCTGACCACCCCTCATAGGGAAATGTCGTGATGTTGTTGTTGTTGTTGTTGTTGTTGTTTATAAAAAATTACAGTAGAGCCCCTATTATCCGTCACGGGACTGGGGCATTGGTCTCAAACTCTGAAGTATAGACTTGTGCGGATAGAGTGCACCCGGAAAACCAGAAGTGGCGGGTCACAGGAAGTTGGCCATGACACCTGTTTAGGTCACGTTTAATCAGAATCTGAAAACCTTTTGCCCCTATCTGAGGCCCTGATACCTGTCAACAGACGGACAGACAGAGCTGTTCTAAACGACTTTTTTTCGATGATGATAAAAAGTCTAAAAAGGGAGCAAGAGGATGCACTATATTAAGCGCGCCGGATCTGACGTCACTCATATCTCGAAAATGGCTGCGAAGTGTGGGTTTTTACGTTCACCAGTGAATTCCACGCATGTAATTTACCCACTGAGCGATTTTTGTCCAAATTTATTAGTGGCATGTCACGGTCCTCCCTTGTTAGAATTGCACTAATATTGCTTGATCGACATTTACATTTCTTATCAGTGCAGTACTTTTTGCAACTGCACCTTATGAATCCTTGCTTACTACCTGAACTTAAAGCTGAAGCCAATCAAAGAGATACAGAACTGGTTGAAGGAACTTCGTTCAGATCTATAAAATTGGAATCAGCAGGTGTGAACTCATTGCGAGCATACAGCCTCTCTAAAATTCCTTCTTTGGTGCCCAACTGGTAGAGCCCAGATGCATTAACGTCGACAACAACCACTAACACATTCCTGGCAGCCAAACTTCCTGGATCGGGTTGAGCTTTTAAGTTCAGGTAGTAAGCAGAGATTCATAAGTCACAGTTGCAAAAAGTACTACATTGATAAGAAATGTAAATGTACAGTTCAAGTAATACTAAATGGGGGAGGCGGAGTGGTGCTGCGGTAACGTATGCACCCACGGATGTTAAGGTCCCGGGTTCGATCCCAGCCCGGGGACACCCCGTTCATCTCGTGCAGAGTTCAGGGTCACCTCTGGCTTCATCTCAGGTGGTATTTCCAACAGACTAAACCACCCGGGGGAGTTCACTAAAAATAATAGCCATGTTAAGATATAGCATTGCACTGCACCTTGCACATCCCCTCCTGTCACCCTGCCCATGTGCCCGGGCGCTACGTTATCAGGTCCTGATGTATACTAATGTATATGGGTCATTCCATGTCAATTCACCGAGCTTTTAAGGAAAATTGACCCTTGGGTTGTCAGATTTTGACGAAAATCGGCGAATAGCTTTAATTACGTCTTTCAAAAATACCATTTGCGCGGTTTTGAGATTTACCCCCCCTCCCCGGAGATAGGCCCACCGAAAAAAACGTCCTTTTCGGAAGGTAGGGTTTCAGAAATCGGTCATATCTCGTGAACCAATTGAGCTACAGACGTCGTAGACCACTCCCTTTGAAGAGATTCGAGAGCCCAATCTCACTAAGGATTGAAAATTCGTATTGTAACTTTTTTGAAAATTTTGTCCCATTTTCAAAATTAAAAAAAAAAATTAAAAAAATCCGCCAAATTTAAAAATCCGATTTTTAAATATGTTGTAACTCAGACCCTTTCCCTGACATAGAAAAAAAATCTCAGGAGGAGTTTTTTGATTTAAGGAAAATAATTGCATTTGAAGGAACGCATGTGCGCCTTGAAAGTACGCAATGGGGCCAAATATAGGCCCTAATCAGTCCCAGAATGATCCATGAACAGAGTTATCTAAATAGACACTGTCTAATGGGATGACTAACAGTGCTGGAGAGGAAATGCATGGTACTGTATTTATTACAAAAATGGTCCTTTTGCTATTTTTACAAAATTTCAAAGACTGCCAAGAATTGAGATTTTCGCATAAGAAAAAGTGCGCTGATTGATTGCACACAGCAGCTTCATGAGTTGCTTATTTAAAAGAAAGAAAGACGGGAATTAGCCTATTATATTGCCCCGCACTGTCGGTACAGGGNAATCCCTCCCCCCCCTCTCTCTCTCTCTCGAGGTCGAACCTTTTGCTGACTTTCCCCGTCAAGGCCTGTTTATGCCCTTGCGAAGTGAGCCCAGTTCGCGCGACCAGGGTGCTTTGGCAACGATAACGGTGCCCACCAGAGATAATGTCGGAACGAATCGAGCGCAAGCGACCGTTTTTCTCCCAAGGAGTCTTTTCCGCAAGGACGCAACGGATTCGTAACCTCTGCTGTGCCCCTGCTTCTCCTCCTTCCCCCATCTACCCATTCCCTCTGCCTATATTGGTCTTGTCACCCTGCTGAGAATTTTAAATATGACCAATCAGGGTCCGGGTGGAGCCTCCCCCCTTGCAACTCTCCGTGTTCATCTGGCCACTCCACACTACGTCTCTGTCGAGACCATTTGCCAACTACCATTCTATTTCCTTATTACGCAGCTGTAAAGGTAATTGTGAATGCATATTTTGGTTTTTCTTTGTTTCAAGGCAAAGGCGAAGGGACTCAGACAGAGAAAACCGACATCCAGCACACCCATGTCCCATAGTAACGGAAATTAATGTAAAAATGGCAATTTATTAACATTTTTTGTAATCATTGCGCCAAAATTATAAAATGAGCATTTTTTGCCATGAATGCCACACATTTCCTCTTCAGCACTGTTAGTCATCCCATTAGACAGTGTCTATTTAGATAACTCTGTTCATGGATCATTCTGGGACTGATTAGGGCCTATATTTGGCCCCATTGCGTACTTTCAAGGCGCACATGCGTTCCTTCAAATGCAATTATTTTCCTTAAATCAAAAAACTCCTCCTGAGATTTTTTTTCTATGTCAGGGAAAGGGTCTGAGTTACAACATATTTAAAAATCGGATTTTTAAATTTGGCGGATTTTTTTTTTTTAAATTTTAAATTTTGAAAATGGGACAAAATTTTCAAAAAAGTCACAATACGAATTTTCAATCCTTAGTGAGATTGGGCTCTCGAATCTCTTCAAAGGGAGCGGTCTACGACGTCTGTAGCTCAATTGGTTCACGAGATATGACCAATTTCTGAAACCCTACCTTCCGAAAATGACGTTTTTTTTCGGTGGGCCTATCTCCGGGGAGGGGGGTAAATCTCAAAACCGCGCAAATGGTATTTTTGAAAGACGTAATTAAAGCGATTCGCCGATTTTCGTCAAAATCTGACAACCCGAGGGTCAGGGGGCTCGGTGAATTGACATGGAATGACCCATATGAGTAATAAAGGTCCGTGCCATATAACTCGCAAGGAGTTCGTGCACTACCCGGATTATTATTATTATTATTATTATTATTATTATTATTATTATTAAGTAATACTAAATGTAATTCTAAGTGTGACTAATAAGTGTTAGAATGCTAGAGGCGGATTCCAAGGTCCCCTAAGTCCATTTTCAAGAAAAATGAGCTGAGGACATCGATTGGTAGCTTATGGTACTCCCCACCTCCTCCTGAGGTCAGAATACACCACATGTCTCTAGGTCCAAGCACGGAAATCGGAGGATTTTTCCGAATCCATATAAGTCCATATATACTTTATGATAACAAAAACTCAAAGGACACAAACGAACGTAGGGGACATTGGAATCCCGCCTCTTATGATGAAGGTAATAGTTCCTGGAAAATAAACAGCATCAGCAAATGTTAAATATTTCAAACATTTGCCAAACAACAATAGGGTGATTTATTTCCAGCATCTACGTGGCATAGTGGGAAACAGGAAACATACTGCCACAATGAGTTACGTGCATCTTCTAAGCTTCGGTTATGATGATGATGATGATGATTATTATTATTATTATTAGTCACCATAGTCCAAGAGATGGCAGGAGTATAGTGAACCTCATTTGGACCTGCAAAGTTCGAATTCTGTGTGCACATTTTAGGGCGCCAAATTAAAAAATCTGCAGATCATCGTATGATGCTCGTCGCCTGCAACGGGTTAAGGATGCTGCTTTTTTTTTTCAATTCTGCCCCACAATGCACCTATTTCTTCATGTTGCTTTCATACCCACCATGTTGTAGATCAGGATGTACCCTGAAAGCATATTTGCTCGCAATGTCAATCATGTCGTTGGGATGCAACGTCATGGTGACACCAGGTTGGACCGGGACACCATTGAGGAGTGTAACATTTAATCCCTGAAAAAGAAGGCAATAGTCATGAATTCATGATACAAACTGCTGCACTCAATAAGAGTTTCTGGCCTTTCAGAAGGTCAGAGCAATAATTCTAAGAGGGACGTACTGCATAATTTCATGGATAGGTGGACTCATTGTTCAAATGACAAAACAAAGAATGGTTGAAAATAACGGGTAAACACAATTTTGGTTTGGGTTTCTCATCGATTAATCAGTACAAATTAAACAAAAAACAAAACAAACCTGACTTGAACCTCCACGGAAGGGCACGTTTACGCACCTTTGTAAATAAAATCAGAGTGTTACATTAGGAAAATATCAATTCTGATGGTACTGTTGAATCTCCACGTACTATGAGCATGGAAATGGCATGGACACTTGTCAATGGTCAGCTTACTGCCAAGTGTCCGAACCATTTCCACGCTGATAGTACATGTGCCTTTCCCTTGATCCATATAACCCAAATGTATTCCTAGGCAGGTTGGCAAATAAAAGTGGAATGTGTGATGCTAATGAGGTCAAAATATGAGGGTTGGATTTTAAATAGTGGCAACCCTATATTCCCCTTGCTCACGGAAATGGGGTTGTAGCTTCTGAGCAAGAAGGGAGATCCATACAGACATGGGGTTGTTTCTGTCAAGTTTGAACCCGATTGTGCTACTGATGATGGTGACAGGGTAGTTCAAAGTGGCCTCATCCTTGTGCACATGCACAGCCCTAATCCATGCCATCTACGTTAGAACAGCGCTCTTGGTGTCATATTGTGTCATTCTGTACCCGAGGGCAGGACTGTCAATGCCCAGTACTATTGTGACTTCTTGGAATACTATCTGAGAGTAACGATATGACGCAAGCAACCGCACTACCTGAACACCAGCCCTATCATGTTGCACGACAATGCGCCTTGCCATGTTGCAGCTGCAGTGAGAGAATTATTGCTTCGTTGGCAATAAGAAACACTGGAGAACCCTCCCTACTCTTCACACATGAGAAGTCGCAATAGTACTGGGCATTGACAGTCCTGCCCTCAGGTACAGCATGACATGATATGACACCCAAGAGCGCAGTTCTAACTTCAATGGCATGGCTTAGGGCTGTGCACGAGGATGAGGCCCCTTTGAACCACACTGTCACCGTCACCAAAGTAGCACAATCGGGTCTAAACTTGACACAAACAAGCCCCACGTATGTCTGGATCTCCCTTCTTGCACAGAAGCCACAACCTGTTCCAAGGGGAACAGGGTTGCCACTATTTAAAATCCAACCCTGTATGCAAGGGACATTCTGAAAGTACATGACTTTTCTATGAAGGAGTTTGATATTACACATATTAAAATGGGGCAACATGTACAGGCATTCTTCCAATGATGGCAGGATATTGCATCATCCTGACATGAAGCATATCAATATTCTTCAACACACTTTCTGTTCCACACACAGTATTTCCTCAACTTTCCTTACGTTCCTACTTCCTGTGATAGATATTAGACAATCATCCTGCACCTGAGGTGAGCTGTAACAAGTGCTGTAATCCTACCTTGATCATTAAAGCAAAGCGTAACGAGGCAGTCTGTGTTCTGATTATGTAATCGGCATAGAAGGTAACCTTTGACCTCTGAGGTCACAACAGGTGCCTCATTTTCAGAAATGCTTCTTTTACATGCATGCAGAGTACCATCCTGCACTTTTGTTCCTTGCAGGTAAGGATTCAACAACAACAACAACACCATCCCGACATTTATCTATAAGGGTAGTCAGCGATGAAGGGAGACGCAAGTTAACCCCACATAACGTGTGGGGCAAACGTCCCGGGCAGATAAAAACACTGCAGCATTGCGTAAGTAAGGAACGATTATATATTTTTTAAAATTACACTACACAGAGAAAGATATGCCATTTATAGCTCAAGGTCCAAAAACGTCACTTCTTGAAAACAACACCGGATAGATGTCCACCTTTGCGAGAAACACATTCTTCCAAGCGCCGGACGAAACCCTTCATACTGCGCTCCAGCATGTCCAGGGGAATGTTTCTACGGCGTGTCTTATCTGATCCTTAAGGGGGCACTACAGTCATCGACCTTCATTTTTTTTTTAATTGAAAAAAATCAAGCGTCTTTTCCTGCGTCGAATGCGGCAAACCGCGTCCCGAAATTCAAAAAACTGCCGTGTCGGGAGCCGACTCCTGGTAACCTTGCCTGGCAATGACCTTCGGAATCTTTTAACTTTAAACGCGTTTTTCTCAGTTTTCCGGATTTGGACAAGGCGGGCATCGCTCAGGCCACAAAAATTTAGCTACGGACTTCCCACTTCACCAAATTTATCCTCAAACATGGCGCTATCGTTCGGCCTAAAAGAATTAGCCTGCTCGAGCTACTTCTATTTGTAACTTTCATAAATGTTTTCTCAAAACTGCTTAATTTTGTAGTTATCTTTCTGAAATCGTCAAAAAAATACTAAAACGATTTCAAAAATTATAATTCTAGGTCAAACGAAAACTACATGCTCAAGGAAGCCTGAGGTCAAATCTGACGGTTGTAGGTTGACCCCAGTGCCCTAAATCGTGCCCGCAGTGGCGTGACGTCACGCAGCCCTGGCGGCCCTTTAACACATGAACGTGATTCAGTTATAGGTGCTAATACGTCTTTGACTTATGTACATTCATGAATATGAAGTCCCAACTTCTTGTCTGTAATGGTTTGTTTTTTTTGCAATTTTTTACAAAAACCTTGATTTTAACTGTAGTGCCCCCTTAAGATCAGCCAATGACTGAGGACGTGTGGCGAACACCAGACAAATTAAAAGTTAAGTGTTTCCTGGGTGGGTCATTTCGAGATTTGGGGACATTCCATGGTCGCTGTGGTCGCAGGATTTGACCATCCCCAACTTCTTCTTGTGGGGGAACCTGAAGATTTTGGTGTTTGCCACACGCCGTCAGTCATTGGCTGCCGTGAGAAACATTCCCCTGGACATGCTGGAGCGTGTTATGAAGGGTTTCGTCCAGCGCTTGGAGGAATGTGTTGCCCGCGCAAAGGTGGACATCTATCCGGTGTTGTTTTCAAGAAGTTACTTTTTTGGACCTTGATCCATAAATGGCATATCTTTCTCTGTGTAGTGTAATTTTTTTTAAATATAATCTTTCATTACTTATGCCATGCTGCGTCGTTTTTATCCATCCATGACTTTTGCACCACCCTGCATGAACTAAATTAAAACTTGTCAAAATAAAAGTATAAACTACTAATCTTGTCCCACCCCACAGTGTGTTCAAACGCGAGAACACTTGGACAAAAATGGTAAAACCAAGTTGGCAGAGTCGTGTCAAATCTGCCCTAATGTAAGAAATTAATGTCTGAACAATAGGTTCAATTGAGATGCATTTTATGCCAGGCAGGTACTCAAGTCGAGTGTTCGTCTGCCACCTTTTTGTGTCTATTCAGTTGGCTTCGAATGGTCATGGAAGAAAGGTCACCGCATTTCCAAATTCAGGCTCATCCGCATTTTAAGTTGTGCATAAAATACCTCTGGCTAAGTCTCCAAGGGCTAAGTACTACTTACCCTAGTGTAGCAATTTGAATGTGACCTTGAAATATCAGTGCCAGGCACTCCTTTGTTGAGGCCTCCTCCATCACGCGTATTTGTCACGTCATTGATTTGATTTCAAAGACGAAAAGTAATGGATTTCGCAATATTTCACTTCGAATCTCACATTAAACGAAAGACTAGACTCCCTAGTTGTAGACTCACTTCGTTTCAATACCACATAATGCCACATTTTTTCCAAAAAGGAGGCAGCATTTGTCATGCTACCCTGACAAAAGTTGCAATTACGTGCACTTAAAACTAAGTGAATCTATAACAGGGGAGTCTAGTCATTCGTTTGGTGTGTCATTCGAAGAGAAACTTGTGAAATGCACTACTTTTCATCTTGAAAATCAGAGGAATATCGTGACCTTCGTGACAAATCCGCGCGGAATGAAAGCCATTTTTGTCCAAGCATTTCCACGTTTGGACACACTGTGCACCCCCACCGCCCAACCCTGCGCATCTCAGACGATGGACAGGGTGAGAATTCAACTATTATAAATGGAATCTACCAGTGTTTTCTAAGGTATTGGCAAAGAAGCAACATGCAATATCTTGCACCGTGTAACTTCACACCCATTTGTGAATCCAACCCCAACTGAAAGATTCATTGGTCTTGAGCCATCATATACACCAAATATAGGTACTACAACTACTGTACATATAGGATATCACTCACAAAATGGATTAGTTGCCAATTTCCACTGTTGGAGCATCTCACAAATTCGACCTGTTTCCGGCTGAGAAACGGATCCAGGACAGGTACATCTGCATTTTCTTCTCTCCCGAGAACAACCTATAAAGAAATATGTGACAACAAGATGGGTAGGAAAATAATTGGAACTGTGCAGTCAAGATGTGTCCATAAGAACTACAAGGGCTATCTGATAATTATTGGCAACACTGTTACCACTCGGCACCCCAGGCTTCCAGGACCGAATGTGGATAGGTACTTTCAGAGTCGGCCCTGGGGAACCCTACGGTAGCATTTGCGAAGCACTCGCAGCAGTATGTGCGGAGCAATGCCTGTTCAAAGTGTACCCCCTCCACGTGATCACCCTAAAGACAGCTCTGCTTCATCAAGATCCCTGATCGTCCCTGTTTCACGTGGAAAATCTGTCAGACAGCACCATCAAGGTCTTGTGCAGGCGTGTGGTGACGCTGCCTCCCGTATCGTTCTATTGCGAGGTTCGTACAAGCTTGAAGAAGGCCCCCTCCCATACCGCAACAAACCCGACCCATTGTGAAGCTGTGACAACTTTGTTGCATGTGGACTAGTGATGGACCTGCATCGAATTGGCAATGGAAATTGGAAAGCAGCATCAATTCCATAATTGCAACATCATCTCCGCCAAGAACTTCGCCTTAAGAGGAAGGATTTGTTGCAGAGGGGACCCATTGCCTTCCACGACAACGCTTACTGTCATGTGGCTATTGCTGTTCGGAAATTTTCTTCGGAAATGAGAATGGGAGCTCTTGGAACATCCTCCCTATTCATCTGACATGAGTACATGTGACTACAATCAACTACAAAAATGAAGGAACCCTTAGATTGCTTTTGTTTCTGAAAGAGGGAAGCATATCGTCGGGTTAAGGAGAAAGGGTGAATAGACAATTTTTCAAAAAATGGTGAAAATGCATATCTTAAGGTATCATCACCCACCGCATGCTTTGGTGAAATGGCAGATTTGTACGTAGAACAGTCTGCCTGTACGAGAAAGTGGTTCCAGAGAATATCCAAAAACAGCACAAGTAGAAAGGACAAATATGCCATATTCGCCATTTCTCCTTACTCTGCTTTCCATGTATAGTTATATTTATATTATTGTTACAATTGAAGGGGTCGGTGGAATACTGCCCTAACCCTCCCAAACCTGATTTTGAGAAAACTGAAGTTGAAAGTTTGAGATGACCCATAAATCACATTTTCCATAGGACAATTTTCATATCTCCCCCAATATACAAGGCACTAATAAGGGATATTTATGTGCTATTATGAGGATGGTGATGCACCACCCGCTCTAAGAATGAACAAAATAAGGTGGCCATGTGTGAAAAAAAGGGTTAGGGCAGTATTGCACCCAACTTGTAATGCGAACTAAATTGTGGTCAAGAACGTATCACAAGCTTCACTAGTTAGTTTAGTGATCATATAAATTATATCAAATGAACTGTTGTGAGATGAGGAACATTTTGGTGGCATCGGGTATAACCTAGATTGTAAAATAAAAATGCTAAAAAATTCGCATTATTGTTCAAAACGGACACATTTCATATGGTCCAATGTCATTATTAAACACATGCTAAGCATGTGGAATTAATATGGTAGGTATACATTGTCATCTGATCATTACTATACTGTCGAAGGACAACATCACAGGTCAAGCAGTCTTGGAAATAAAACTTCTGAAATGTCTGTTTTCCACTAATTTGGTCATCTTTGGGGCCATTTTTCTCAACTGATGTGGGGCTGGGTTTAAGTTACCAGAAGCGTCATTTCATGCATAACATAGCGGTATAAGAACTGTTCACTTACCATAAAAAAATGGTTCACTCGCAACATCAAATAACGTGGAGTAGCCTATAGAGGGCTTTTCCGGACATTTCATGATTTATTATGTCCAAGTCTGATTGACCTTGATGTTGCCCTACAGTAGTAATGATCAGATGACAATGTACCTACCACATTAATTCCACACACTTAGCATGTGTTTAACAATGACATTGGACCATATGAAATGTGTCCGTTTTGCACAATAATGCGATTTTTTAGCATTTTTATTTTACAATCTAGGGTAAACACGTTGCCACAAAATGTTCCTCATCTCACAACAGTTCACTTGATATAATATGAACATGAGGGTACAACAATAACTTCACCTGAAATAAATGGACCTTCGAATTCGTCTCCATTGTTTCTGAAAGACGTTGCCATATCTCCGTGGGATTTTCACCTGGGAGGCTCTTAACTTTATTTTTGGCAACACTTAAATGATTTTTATATATCAAATTATGAGATGGTCGAGCCACCAACTTGTGTGTCGTGACATGGAATGACCCAACTAACGGGCCCCCTGAGGGACTGTACACGACCCCCAACCTGAGACATTGCACATGCACCAGTGTCCCCCCCTCCCCCTCCTATCCCTACCCTGTCCCTGCACGATAGTGGTAATCCACTCCCTTAAGAGAGCCCATGGCTCTAGCACGGGGTATATCTATTTTTTAAAAAAATGACCCAACTATTATTATTATTTTGCTGCAATTGACTACTACTTTGCACATCATCATCATCAGGATCGAACTATGAATCTTAGGTACTCTCATCCACATCTGTGTCATCAGGCAAAAGCTCACTTTTTAACCTCCTGAGACCCCTGGTACAGTATACTGTACCTTTGTTTTTTCCAGCACCTTCTGACTAACTCAAACGAGTAAAAAAAAACAAAGGTGATTGAAAGGTGTACTAGGGGTCTCAGGAGGTTATGCCAGACTCGTGAGACAGCTGCTCGCAGCTGCAACCTACGCGCTGCCATATTTGAATATGGAGGGTTAGGGCGGTTTTGGTGCAGAAAAGGCATTCATAACCTTGCAGCAAGAAAAACATAGTTTGATTTCTCGCCAACAAATGGCAGAAACGGGACTATCTCAGTGTACTTTATTAGATATTTGAGTGTAGTATATGGAAGTGCGCGAAACTCAATTTGTGTCATTTGGTGGGTTAGGGCAGTATAGCACCGACCCCTTCAATTACTCCCACTCCTTTTGATTTTTATTGAAACTAAATGTAAATCCATGCCTAATAAGGGGCGAATGTTGTGAGTGACATGGACTTTCTTTTTCTAACAATTTAGGAAGAAGGGCGAATATCCATTTAATCTATTACACTGAATTATATTTAATAATTTTCTAATAGTGACCGCCAAAGAAAATCAATGCATTGCTCCAATGCAATCCAAAAACTTTTAGCTTATAGAGTGATACTGCGATTTGTGAAGACGATTTTAAACCTATTATTAGCTCTCCTGTAAAATTTATAAAATGATCTATTCGCCCTGACGATATCTTATGGTGGTCTGTGCATAACTCCTCCATACAAAAAAATGTTGACGACATTCGAAGCTTTCCATGGATATGGGAAAATGTGATAAAAATAGCTACACCTAGGTAATATGAAATGGCCAGTGTGTACCCATACTGGTATGAAAATTACAGCAGTGTTGCCAATAATTATCGGACAACCCACGTATGAGTATTACTTCAGTGATGCCCACAAGTGATGTGAATAATGTGTGTTGCATCATGCCAGGGACACTTCCATTACTCCATGAGTTACACTAAGCAAACCTTCCTAACATATGCAAAAGTTAGTGCAGTTTTTTGGAAAAATAAAAAATATGTAAAACTTGTTTGCAAAACATATTTATCAAAATATTGGCCATCACTTTCAATAACCCTTTGCCAATGTTGGGGCAAAACTGTGTGTTTTAACCCTTTGAGGCCTATGTGCATCACATGATGACCTTAGCATTTTTGAATGTGGCGCACTAGGATGTGCATAGAGAATTTGACCTTTGCGGTTCAATATGCTCCTGCCATCTCTTGGATGGTGACTCAGCTACCATAACAGTCCCAGAATCCCCACGGCTTCCGCAAAGTTGAGTCGTATATGCCAAGGTCGTGTTGCTCCCACACGCTAATTTATGTAAACATGCATCCCCAGTACAGGGTGTCCATAAAGCCTGGACCCTTGGGAGTTTCTCATAGTACAATGTTGTGGTAATATTATGTAACCATAATAACAATGTATAGTGACTAGGTAAACTTGTTAGGCCTATCAACGTCCTGAGAGCCAGACGATTCTTTAAAAAATATTTCTGGGACACCCTGTAGATGAATTTTTCCCAGCATTTTACATTCAAAAGGACCACCACGAATTAAAATGACTCATTTTGGCGCGAAGTTGTTTTTCATTAATACCACTCCTACATCTAATTTTGGGCAAAAAAGAAGGGGGAAAAAAAACGGTCCAAAAACCTGCCAAAAACTCCGCTGTCAAACTTTTTGTGACCAACGACCCTTTTTTTGCTATAACTTGGCAAATTTAGGACATTCGAGATTAATCTTCGAGAACATTTTCATTTGACTATTTCTTTGATGAATGACATTTAGTTTAAATTTTTTGAGCAAATAGCACGACCAGGAAAAAATAAATTAGGCGGCAATGCGTAGTTGGGGCCTGACCAAGATCCGGTCTGGCGGCTCCCGGTGGCATCCCAGGCCGCCAAGGGGTGGAATCCCCCTACCCCCGGGAGATTTTCTTTCAGATATTTTTTCTGATCGCACTATTTTCTCAAAAAATGTAAACTAAACGCTATTTGTCGTAGAAGGAATCACACTATGATTGTCTCAAAGGTGAAGACCGAATGTGCTATATTTCGCCAGATAGAACAAAAAATATGGCTGGGTCACAAAAAGTGCACCGTCTGAGGGTTAATACACTGTAATGTCATGATATGTCATCTTTAAATTTGCAAGATAATAATTATTTCTGTCCCTACAGTAAGGACAATAATTTTAAGAATATTTGCATGTCTTTACTTTTTAATGAGACAAATGTTCCAAGCATAGCCTACTTCTCACACTTTCACAATATAGTAATAAAAGTAAAATCATAATTTTACACATACTTGCAACATAGATATACATATTAAAGCTACCTTTAATATCTATGACTTGCAAGTATGAAAGAAATTAATCATAAACTTTGTCAAATTACCAGGTCACAGTATTATTTTCCAAATGATACGAGACAGAATTTATCCCTCATCAGATATATCCGATACTGCATCATTTCTATTCTACAGGGTGGCAAGACGTAAGGGGCATATGTCTGATGAGCAGTAAAACAATTATTAAGAAATTCATACAAGCCAGTGAAACTACAAGAAAACAAGTACAGAGTGGGGAAAACATAATGCATATTGATTTTCCACATAGTGGTCAACTTGGGCACCATTCGATGCAAGCTTGAAGTCTTATTTCGCCGAATGGCCCGTAAGGGTACATAGCCTCCCTGGACCTTATGCCAGGTTACTTTTTTCTTTGGGGACACTTAAAAAAAAACAAGAGTGTATCAAGTGTGTAAAACAAGTGACATCAGGAGAAATTACATTAAATTTTTTTGATGATTAAACTTAAGGTCGACCTGGATACAAGCATGCCAAATCATCCAAAACCTGGCATGACTCATCTTCACCAAGGTATTATTGAGGTGTTTAATTCAATTCCTGGGTGATCAGCAGAAAAGCATGCCAGAAGGGCAAAATAAGACTTCAAGTTTGCATTGACTTGAATGGTCCTCAAGTTGACCCAAGTTGGAAAATCAATATGCATTATGTTTTCCTGACTCTATATACATGTTTTCTGATAGTGAGGTTTTTTTGTTTTTTTTGTTGCAGAATCTGATGGCAAATTAATCAAGCACTCATACTGCTCCAATGTCAGACAGGCTGGCTTTTCTGACACAGCAGGTATGGGCTTCCAACACAAAAGTTATCTTTCATTTTTTCATGGAGTTCTTCCAGCAAATAACAGTTGAAACAATCAAGTCAACAGAGCAGATGAACATGAAACTCCTGATATCTCCAGGTATGTCAGAATCTATTTCTTCTAAATACTTTCACCACATGGAAGCTGTCTAGATTTCAACTTTTCATTGATTCTGCCCAAACTTGATTATCTTTTATCCCTGTAATGCCCACTGGGTCATATCTGGCACACTATTTAGTGCAATTTTTGCAATTTTTATATTTCCTGTAAGTGCCAAATTGCACTAAATGGTGTGCCAGATATGACCCATTACAGGGTTATCTGACTATATTTATTGACTGAGCATTTGTGATGGTTTTTGATTGTGAGCAGAAACAGGGGAACCCAGATAAAACCCCATGCAAACATGAAAAGACCACTCTGAAACTCCTTCCACATGATCAAGTCTTCATTTGACCAGGGTCTAAAACTGAAGACCCCAGAGGTGGAAGGCTGTGGTGCTAGCCACCGTGCACCCTCACTAATGCAGAATAAGGTATGCAACACTGTTCATATTGTAATTTCCCACAAACCTATGGCACCCTGACTTGTTACAAACATGGCATCAACCTCTTCAGCTCCAATACCCGATCCAGGAATGAATATGTGACTGGGCCAAGGGGTTAGCAACTCCCCAAAAAAGTGTACACCAGATCCTGGAACCGGGAGGTTCCACCCGGTTCCAAGCCTGTTCCACCTGGTTCCTTGGCCAGTGTGTACACCGGTTCCAGGGAGTTGCTAACCCCTTGGACTGGGCAATACACGTTATTGCTTGTGATCAGTTTTTTTCAATGCTCCAGGTCACCTGTTTGCACCTCTTTCTGCCTCCAGCAGTGTGATTCCCAGCTCTATATTCTAGGCACCCTATTGAAGAGACATTGTCAAGCACCAAAAATATTGCAGAATTGTACACTTTTTGTTGTTTAACCTTAGATGCACATGCAAGACTAACAAAATACTCACACTTTTCTTCGCTGGATCTTCAGGTAAAAAGAAGCCAATAAGTCCGGGCTGGCGGTTCACCTCATTGGGCTGTAATACCCTCTTTAGGTATGCCTTATGCATGGCTTTGATGCAACACTAAAGCGTAGGGCCACGCTGAAGCAGTTTTGATGAATGTTCACACACAAGCCTAAACCAGCCCCTCAACTTGCCCTCAGCAGACAATCGCAACGTGTGTTTGAAATTTTTTCAGCCTGACTACCACCAGAGGGACCCCAGAATACTTTCAGAAAATCTCCAGTCTCTAACTCCTCCAAACCGTGAAATTCCGGTGGGCTATGACCACGCTGGATCAGGCTGGATCACGCTGAGATCTCTACCCTACACTGTACACTACCCCTGTCGTGACCACCGCAACAGCACCATCTTCCCTCTCCCGTCTCCTCGTCGCTGGTCGCTCGTCCTCGCCTCATCGCCTGTGCAGTCCTCGCTCTCCTCACGCTCCACAATATGCTCCACAACAAGCTAATATCAACGAGATGACTGTTTCTAGGTGAAAAGTAGCTTAGCAACTATTTTTCTAAACAAACTTTAGTCCCGCGGTTGCGCTGCTCAGAACACACGTGAGTTATAATGTGGACCCGGACCATAAAATTACGACAAGTTTAAAAAGCAGGACAACACCGTGTCAAGCACCACAAAACCATTGGCACCTTCAGACAACAGCTATAACCGTAGCTATAGCTATTCATTGTCCGTTTGCCCGCCATTTAGCCCGCCATAGCCCGCCAAAGGTGTGCCCGCCACCTGCCGCCGATCATACTCAACATCAGCTGGAGCCGGTTGGAACCTCCCTGCCATCTACTGATACAACTCGTACCGCCTAGGCAACTGGTTATCTTTTTTTTTCTGAGCAGGAAGAGCGGCGGGGGACGTTGCCAGATATACGTCGTACTCGTCCAGACCTCTTCTTCTGTAATAGCTCTATCATGCGACCTGTGTGTGATTCATTCTGATCAGTCAGCCATTTACACGGGCGTTTCTGTCTGTGTTGCGAGGCGACTGGAGTCGGAGTCAGCTAGTCGGACAGGTGAGGAAAGCAAATGTAGAATAGGAATTGGGCTGAATTTGTTGGAATAGGACGACAATTTAAATTTGGAAAACGGGGATAAATTGTCACCAGATTATGTGTGAACATGCAGGAATTTGGAGTACTGGTAGTCTTAGTGGTTATATTCAAATGTTTCATTCTACGTTCACAAGTGGGCATGGGTCACTTATTTGGCGTTATTGTTCTGTTGGGCTTGTTTTGTTGGGCCGACTAATTTCTGCAAGTATTTGAATAGGTTCGAATGGTTTCAATCAGTTCACCATAAACTTCTTTGAAGGAACCGCAGCTGGAAAATGGGGGCCCATGTGTCCAGGACTGACTTCGAGTGGACGCATGATGAGGAACCACATGCTTCAAGGCGCAAGCTGATACTCAGTAAGCAAGAGTTACCTCTAGAGTACATTTAATGCCCCTCAATCTGCTGTGTAAAGGAGAAATTGCCCTTTTTGCACCGAAGCAGTAGTGGTGGAGTGGTATGGTGTCCAACTGCTAATCGGGAAGTCCTGGGTTCGAATCCCGGAGGCCGGCGACCCTGACCATGGTTTTCTGTGGTTTCCCATGGTCCTCGCAGGATAATTCTTGGGTCGTTACCGTAATCATAGGCCACAGCCGCTTCCTTCCTTGCCTCATTCCGATGAAAAAGTAGTAAAAATGGAAAGAGTTCCAGACAAAAACATTTGGAGTAATCCCCCCCTTGAAAGGCCGGGTTGGCTGATAATGGGGTATCTTCAAAAAAGAAAGGGGGGGGGGGGG
>JYFJ02006096.1:0-21279 GCA_000934665.2 Catajapyx aquilonaris
CATTCCGCTCGCGTTTCTCTTTCATTTGATTGGGTTTTTCATTGGGTTTTGACCGCTTCCACTAACCGAAAGAAATTACACAGCGCAACAAAAAAAATAATCGGCGTGTTACTCGGAAACCACTATGCACATCATGTTAGTAGGTACCAAAGTAGCTGGGAAACGCCCGGGATTTCTCTCCCAAAATGTGCAGGGGGCCAGGGTGACCAAAAATCCGAAAAATTCAAAATATTGACGTTTTTTGGCCTATTTCCAGGTCTGGCAACCACTGTAAGTTTCGGATTTGGTTTTTGCTGGCATTAGGTGAATTCGTTTATGGCTGAGTGTAGCAATAGTGTAGCAATAGTGTAGCTCCAGCGAGAGTTCTGCATTCGTTTATGACGAAGCTGCTCTAAAGGGGCGGGGCTTGGCGTAGCACTGCATTCGTTTATCCCAGTGCAAGGGTCGGGTGTAGCGCGAGTGTAGCTCTGGCCTGCACGCTCGTTCGGGAGGGTGCAAGCGGTGTAGCAGTGGGTGTAGCTCCTCTTACACTGTGACGTTTCACACACGTGACCAGGCTGCGCGAGAGCTACACTCCAGTGCTACACTCAACCATAAACGAATTCACCTCATAGGTGTTACCTGGGACTAGTCTGAAGCCACTATGGTGTTTAAAGTCAATCTTTTATAGAAATTGTAGGTTTTCCAGGGTCCTTTTCATGGAAAAAATTCCGTTTTTTGGTACTTTTTCGTCAATTTTTGGGGAACAGTGTATGGACTTTTTTTTAAAACAAGTGTAGCGTAATGGGCTCTTTAGAGACCCTACAATCGAGGAATAATAGTAGAACTTTCCTATGCAACCCTAGTACGCGTGTGCAAAAGCCTATCTTGGGTAAAATCGCGTTTTTTCGCATTTTCGGTGATTTGACGTTTTTCAGCATTTAAAACCAAATATTCCTCGGCTTTAAAATAAATGAATTCTTCTTATTAGTCTAACAAACTGTCAGGGACCCCCATTGTATGGAAAAAGACTACGATTTCCATAAGCAACAGCCTACGTGTGTATTATTTTTTTTTGTACGCGTACGCGTACGTGGGTTGCTTATGGAAATCATAGTCTTTTTCCATACTATGGGGGTCCCTGACAGTTAGTTAAACTAAGAAGAAATCATTTATTTTAAAGCCGAGGAATATTTGGTTTTAAATGCTGAAAAAAGTCAAATCACCAAAAATGCGAAAAAACGCGATTTTACCCAAGATTAGGCTTTTGCACACGCGTACTAGGGTTGCATAGGAAAGTTCTACTATTATTCCTCGATTGTAGGGTCTCTAAAGAGCCCATTACGCTACACTTGTTTTTAAAAAAAGTCCATACACTGTTCCCCAAAAATTGACGAAAAAGTACCAAAAAAACTGAATTTTTTCCATGAAAAGGACCCTGGAAAACCTACAATTTCTATAAAAGATTGACTTTAAACACCATAGTGGCTTCAGACTAGTCCCAGGTAACACCTAAGGCCAGCAAAAACCAAATCCGAAACTTACAGTGGTTGCCAGACCTGGAAATAGGCCAAAAAACGTCAATATTTTGAAATTTTCGGATTTTTGGTCACCCTGGCCCCCTGCACATTTTGGGAGAGAAATCCAGGGCGTTTCCCAGCTACTTTGGTACCTACTAACATGATGTGCATAGTGGTTTCCGAGTAACACGCCTTTTTTTTGTTGCGCTGTGTTATCCAAAAAAGGCCTCATTGTCGACAATTTTCAAATTTGCACGTTTTTTTTTCTCCACACGGTATTGCGCAATATGGATGAAATTTGATATGCAGCATTATGGAACACGACAGCTGTGAATTCCTTTATCAAAATCAGATGTGTTCTGGCAACATTTTAGCCCACTTGATTGGAAAGAAACGCTATATTTTGAGGATTTTGGTTCTTTGACTGCCCCGAGGTCAAAAACAAATCAAAGTCAAAATGAATGCCCGAGTTACTATACACATTCAAGATCAAGAGACACTGCGGGAAGGAAGTGGAATGACAAAAAAACCCGACGTCAGCCGCAGCCGGGATGCAAAAAATAGGGAGGAGCCATTGACGGAGGAGACGCTGACGACCTGACGGGGGCGGGAGGTGAAATCTGCTCGTCGGCAGGATTTCTGTTACAAATAATAATCTATTCGTATAAACTTGCGCTATTAGTACTTCTCCCTTTCCGCAATCAATAAATGACGGACTCCTCAAATTGCGAAAGCTTGTAGGTGTCAGTAAAAGCAAGAGTAAATAATAAATTTACACCTTTTATTTACCTGATGTATTAATTTTTATTTGCGGACAGGAAGTGGCATGACAAAAAAATTATTTCATTAATTATAATTTTTATTTATTTCATATTATTTACTCTTGGTAAAAGTCGGATAACTTTTGATCACAAAACTTGGCACATTCAAGGCAGTGCGGAAAGTAAGTGTAATCTTGGTGGAATTCAAAGGAAATGACAAATCCGATGCCAGCCGCAGCCGAGCTGCGAATAACAGGGAGTCACCAACTGGCCGTGGTTAAAATCGCTTTCCCTAATCCCCAACAATTCACAAACAAGTCGGCTTCATCTTGACCCTACAAGCACGGAGCCTTTAGTCATCCAAGTGCTTGGATGACTAAAGGCTCCGTGCCTACAAGCTTGTCCCAAAAGGGACCCAGTCACTCCCGGCGATGGAGGTATGTCTTCCCCCGTCCTTGGTCTCCCCTCCTCGCTCCAAAGACCCTCCGGTCTTGCCCTCCGGTCACCACCACCAACCCACCCTCCCGGCCTTCTATCCGGTTCGCCCCGCCCACTGGGTGTCCACTTTTCAATGACCCCCCCCTCGGCTGCTTCCCCGACCTAGTTCTCCCTCTCCCGCCAGGAGGAAACGAGTATGCTCAATCCACTCGCGTCAAAAGGATGGTCACACAAGTCAGTCACTCTGAATTATTTACTCTTGGTTATATCCTGTCTATTCAGGTATTACAAAAATCTGTATCCTCACTGTCTTTCAGGTGACCAGGTCCTGGTGGCAATCAAAGGACAAAAGAAGAAGGGGATCCTGGTGGGAGTGAAGCAGAAGCAGAAGCCCCTGATTCCTCGCTTTGATACTAACAACCTAGTTCTCATTGATGACATGGGAACTCCTCTAGGGACCAGGATACACGTTCCCATTCCCACCATACTTAGGACCATTCTCAAGAAGAAAACTGTGGCCAAGAAGGCAGATTATACCAAAGTGTTGGCCATTGCCACTCATTTTGTTTAATAGACGGCCAAAAAGAATCATTTAATAAGCAACTGCATGCTTGTAGTTACTCCCACAGTAGGTGCACCAACCTGCTGTTATTAATACCTGCAATAAATAGTAACAGTTGAACTCATATAACAGAGGATGTTAATATAAGTTGCATACCAGATTTCACTTATAGCTTAATAAAATGAATATGAGAATTGTGCCACAAAACTGTTTAAAACCTACTATTTTTAATGTTGCTCCATAGAGACAGTTGCAGACTTATACTGGATAGTACTCAACTTCAGGCAGTTTGTTGATAGATGGAGGGAAGTCAGACAGGCAATTTGTCCATAAGTGTAGCGGGAGTTGGATGGAATTTGTGTAAAGATGGTGATGATCCTTCAACATTCACCAGAGTGGATAAAAGAGCAGTCATTTTGTTTTGTGCACAGCAAGGACAAAAGCTATCTAAACATATTGGCGAATGTAGGCACCAGGCACAATGTAGATATGCCATGAACGTCGAAGTCATGTGCCTGTGACTGTTGTGAAAAATTTCAGGTATCACAGGTCCATTCCATTGGCCTGGCAGCAGCACATCTGTCAGAAAACTTTCACCTTCATGGAATATTTTACACCACTCAGAGGCAAGTGACTTCAAGATATATGGGAGACCCATGTAGTACCTGCATTTGCCAATACATTTCGATAGGTTTTGTCCATTCCATACCCAAAACTCTCCTTCTTGGTGCACACCAGGAGTGGCACCATATTTGCACAGCTTCTATACAGGGTGAAGGGAAACTCACGCCAAATCGCCAGGTAGACTGATAGTGCTCATAAAACTAATATAGGGATGTGCAATTCGTTTTGGGCTCCTTTGCATAGTTAATGCGTACAGCACTGTCAAAGTTTCGTGACGTCACTAAGAAGCAAAAGTCAGTTCGAGGGCCTCCGGTCTCTTGCCTTGGTCCCCTAACACATTGTCCACGATTGTCCGTGTGCAAAAGGTGATCAAATCCTGTCAGAGTAAGAATCTGGGTACGGCACCCGTGCACTTTGTCGTTTTTTTACCTCATATTGTACCATCCAGCCCTCTACACTTTAATGGCGCCATATGCATTAGCTACACAATGGAGCCCAAAACCAATTGCACATCCCTATATTAGTTTTGTGAGTACTATCAGTCTACCTGGCGATTTGGCATGAGTTTCCCTTCACCATGGATAACTGACACTCCACTTACAAGTTAGAGGCAAGTTGCCTTAACTAATGAGTTCGATATGAGTCTCACATCGCATCGCAAATGGCCTGTTTAAAAGTACATTATTTCACCTTTCTCATTTAAATTTAATCCTCCCTTGTACAATGAGGCTTCTGAGAGTGGGTGCATCCATCATATGACCCATGGTTAGGTGGATGTGTGTCGTGCAAATATTTGACAGGTCCTGGGGCAGCCCAAGGATGTTTCCTTATTAATTGGCTTGCAGAGTAGGACACAAGTGTCCTCTTTCTATTTTGCATTACTTTATAGTAAATTTCGAGCCTGACAAAACTTCAGATGCTCTCAGGTTCACTAAATCTAGCAGGTTAAAAAAGAATTATGCATCCCTATGTGGTTGGTAGCAGAATATTGTTTTTCTGTCACTATAAAACATGTAAAAAAATTACATTAGGTTGTGTCAGGGACACAAGCCGCAGTTTTTGCAGGCTCAACCTACGTTATGTTTCACTTTTCTCCACTATAATGGCGGGGGCATGCAGGCGTGGATACGTCTTTAAAATCGGATAAGGGGGCATGCAGGCAAACTCGAGCGTTACAGAAAAGCGTCTGTTATAGCAGACTCGGTTATAGAAGACTGTTATAATAGACTAACGCTTTTCTTGCTCGAGTTTGCCTGCATGCCCCCGCCATGGGCCCCCTGGCAGGGCCCTGCTGTAACGCTTTTCTGTAAAGCTTTTCTGTAACGCTCGAGTTTGCCTGCATGCCCCCTGATCCGATTTTAAAGACGTATCCACGTCAAAAGTGATTAGTTGACATTCATCTGGCCACCTGCATTAGCTTGTGACTGGGTGGCCTCTCTCTTTTCTCTGGTTAAGCTTCCACTAGATCAGTTTTGGCCTTTTCCGTTAATGAAATACTTCCTTTTCGATGACCGTATTTTTTAAATATGCCACATGCCTGTGGTTTCTTGGACCTGGAATTTTATCAGATTTTGTACCACACAGAACTTGTGCTGTTATTTTTTTTAGATTTTTGCACAAATATTTTTCATTGGAGCATTTTTCATTTTTGAGCACCATGGAACACTCGTGCATCTTCCACCTCAGCTTCCAAGTGGAGCATTTTTTAAATAGAAAAAGTAAGAAGGGGAAGGTACTCTGTGTAAGGTTAGGATTGCAGGGAAGGTTTTTCAGGACTCAGTTATCAACAGTTTCTCTGACATGCTCTGGCCACAATTGACTATGTGTGCTGTCAGGAAGGAAACAAAGGCCTTTGATTCCTCCTTGAGATTGTGACCTATATTAATGTGTTGAGCAAATCCAGAGCAAACCCTAAGACAATCTTGAACCTGAATCCCATCACTATCATGTTTTCCAACATCTTAAATAGAAGTTTTGACTGGGGATGAATTCTCATCAGAATAAAATCAAAGAGTAAATTACATCTTTGCTGTGTCTTGTATGTAGATTGCAGCAATTTTAATCACCTCAGCGACTCCCTATGCAATCTGCAACCTAGTGTCATGACAATTTAAAGTAAAATTGTATGGAGTTGACAGCTAGATGTTTAAAAAAAGGTAAGTATGTGGTGAAGGACACAATCATCTACAGCACTCCTTTAACCTCCTGAGACCCATGGTACAGTATACTGTACCTTTGTTTTTTCCAGCACCTTCTGACTAACTCAAGCGCGTAAAAAACAAAAAAAGGTACAGTATACTGTACTCCGGGTCTCAGGAGGTTAAAGATACACTCCACTCAAAATGCAAGTTGGGCTCTAAAAATCCTGATTCCGAGGGTATAAGCAGTTTTTCTGAGAGACGAAAGGTAAGGCCAGGGCGAGGCGTTCAAGTCTCAGAATTTGCGTCGTCTGCTAATGAGCTGCTCCGATTTGCCCTAGATTTGTTTGACGCCTGTGCTTCCTTAATATCGGCTGTCAATGTTCCCACACTCAAGTTAATATAATAAAAGTTGCACAGAAACATGGAAATACCTTACTGGACCATGGCTTGCACATAAAAAAGCCAGATGCTTTGTACCCCATTCCTTTCATATGAGATCTAAAAAAAATTACATGCCGATGCCCCATCTTCATTTATTAAACAACTGACTGTGCAATTAATGTTTTACCGGTATAAGACACATCATGTACAGTATTATTACTATCCAAGAACCCTTAATACTTTCACAAATTGTTGAATCATTTACAATGCTGTGTGTTCATAAATCGCCAAAAAATATATGCCCAAAAATCACAAGTAATAATGATTTTGAAAAGCCCCGGAAGATCAGAAACGAACGAAGGCTTCTACTTCAAAAAAAGGTCACAAGCTATAGAAGTGGTCAGTCACAGTGGGCTTTTTAGCACAATGGCAAAGAATGTTTCAGCAAAGGCAAACAGGCCGTCACAGCCAGCTGGCTGATACTATTTCGTACGAACTTCCCAAGTTTTAGGTTTACAGTTTTATGAGTCAACAATGTATTCTCTATAGCTACTCCTATGTAATTCAAATGTGGGTACTGGCCAAGCAAAATGCAGTATCGAGAAGAAATGTCATTTATGAAGAAACTAAATACGAGAACTTAGGACTAAAAGCGTGGAGTCGAGGCACGGAGTTATCATTTGTGGATTCCTAAAGCCTTCTACACATGGGCACTAGTTTTGGTAAACAAGTAAACTTATGTTAGTCTTAAGGATCCACCAATCGGCGCAAACCTTCCCTAGTCCCCCCCCATCACCTTTGAACGCTCCTCGCATTTCTGAATCTCGCTGCACAACGCAGAATGCAGTAATAGAATACCTCCTTATCTCCCAATTTGCTTGCTTTCTATATAGGTTTTATATTCCACTTAAGAACATTTTGAAGGACGTATGTGTCAAGGTCATATGAACTCTGTGCTGAATAGTAGGATGTACATGTACACCGATTGGCACAAAACGGTAAGAAAATCTACGGAAGGCAGATATGGCCTGAGAGTGTCTTCATGCGAAAGTACGTAATGATGGTACAATAAACATATCCGATGCAGTTTGGACGTCATCGCTACCTTGGTAAATCAGTAGGCCTATATGTCAAATACTGTACTGTACTTCGCTTTCTTACGTAGGATGGGGCAACTCTCACATGTAAGATGTAATGATTAACAGGTATATATCATGACTGTGTAGATCAGGGGTGGGCAAACTACGGCCCGCGAAGACAATTTGTGCGGCCCGCGCAAAAATTTCGGTAAGCTTATTCCTGAAAATGTTGAAAAATTAATATTGCAACATTTTATGCCTGTGCCTTTTTTTTCATTCTTTTAAAATATTGTTTTCTATTTATACATGCCATTTTCATCGATATATTTAGGTAATGCTATCGATTTTCAGAGAATTTAATGCTAATGCAATTAATGGAAGTTCATTTAAAACGATGGATATATAATTGTAAACGTTTTTATAAGTTGAAATTTCTTTTGTCAGATGCGGCCCGTCAATTTTATTAAACTCTCTATGCGGCCCACGGAGAAAAAAAGTTTGCCCACCCCTGGTGTAGATACTGTAAAGGCCATTTCACAAAAAAATGTCGCGCGGCAAACGGCGCGCGTTGCGGCAAATTTATTATTTATATTTATTATTGCCAACAATTGGCAACAATAAATATAAATAAAAAATTTGCCGCAACGCGCGCCGTTTGCCGCGCGACATTTTTTTGTGAAATGGCCTTAACACAAACTTGAGAGATATACTGGGTGTTTCATAACTGATTAAGACAATCTTTGGGCACCAGTAGGTCGTTTTGTGTGGAGGTGTCCTTTGGCATTCGCAGCCGCGTCATTACTGAGATATTCAGCAACAGTAATAATAATCAGAATCACCGAAGCAGGTTGGTGTAGGGGATAAGGAGCCCGCCTGCTAATCGGAATGTCCTGGGTTCGAATCCCGGGGCCGGCGACCCTGACCATGGTTTTTTGTGGTTTTCCATGGTCCCCTCCAGGACAATTCCGGGGTCGCTTCCGTAAAAATAGGCCGCTTCCTTCCTTCCCTATTCCTGGTCTCATCTAATGGTGGTAATCCACCCCCCTAAGGGAGCCTAAGGCTCTAGCACGGGGTATGAAATAATAATAATAATCAAAATAATAGTGCAGTCTACAACACCCCTATCGCCTAGGCGACTGCCGCCTCTACACTTCATGAAATCGCTCGGTGTTTGAATTTATGAAATTTATTGAAATGTGGTCCAGACTCCTGCATTTTGTGGAAATCGATATCTTGTTGGCATACGATCTAGCACCTGTACATGTTTGAGTGAGTCTTAGTACGTCTAAACACGTTAGTTACAGGCTTCGGCAATGTTTAACTAACAGCAAAATTGTGGAGCAACTAACATTAGGCTGGGATTATCAAAGAGTAGAAAAAATAAGCTACATAACCGCAAACCTTAGTTGAGTTTAAATTCACCCGTCGCATTTGCACAAAACTACCTATGAAAATAATTACCGCATTAATATAGACCTATACTTGTAGCGGCTACTATTGAAATTAATGAAAGAATTAAGTTACAATACCTCACATAAAGTGAAATGGGATTTTAAAATTGAATTCGAACAGGAATGAAAGTGCTCTTATCCTTATAAAGAACCAAGCTCACCTGTAGAGTGCTCCAACCTCCAAATGTAATATATTAGGCCTGACACCTCTGTGGCAGTGCAGGTCACAAAATTCTTATACTGATGATAATTATATAGGCTATATAATTATATTTTTTTTGCAGTAGGATCCCTTTCGGATGGAAAACAATCGTAATAGTAATTTAAGTAACCTTGCAAGTAGTCAAGCGCATCGAGACCTGTAAATCACACAATTCACTAAGCTTTTCGTTTCATCTACGGGCAGCTATATTTAAGTTGCTATGGGATTTCCAGAGACGTTGCACTAAGCCGTCTCCCGCCAGAGACAATTGATATGAAAGAGATCCGTATATAGAACCCCAAATTGGCTAGACAATCGCTAACAGTAATAACCCAAGGCAAAGTACCAAAATAGGTTACCAGATGGGTTCCATGATGATGATGATGATGATTATTATTATGACTATTATTATGAGTAATATTATTATTATTATTATTATGATTATTATTATGATTATTATTATGATTATTATGATTATTATGATGGTTATTATTATTATGGGTGTTTTTTTTACAGGGATTTGTGCATCTTCGTATATTCCAGGATAATTCAATCTCAACAGGAAGCTCTGCAGTGGTACGTACAATATCGCGCCTGCACAACCAATAATATTGTGTCGAGTCAATTGATTCGCCTTCAAAAGAGCTAGGGTAATTCAATACACTTGGGCGAGAGGGGTATTCGCAGATGTACGTTACGCAACACGGACTGGAGCTAGGCAGCAGTAGGCCTATACTGTAAGGCTATATAGTATCCAGAGGTTTTTTTTTATCAAAGCTGTCTGAAAATGGGATGCCTTTATATAGTATTTTGAAGCTTTCAGCCTCGTGTGCGCTATTCAGGGCCAGGTTCCATAACAAGGAAGGCGGTATCATCGCTCAAGGCAAGTTGATTCGGGACAACTTAATTGTACGAAAATTGCAATCCCTGCATCTCAAGAGAGGATATTTCCGTAAAAAATGCTTTTTGGAGTGCAGGAGTCTGGCGACACAACCTCCGCCAGGGAAATATTCATGCATTTGTTAGACTTGCAATATATTCGTACTTGTGGTCATGCATCACAAAAATACCAATCAAATATCGACGTAGTGATAGAGTGTTTACTACTGTCTACACTGCCATTATTGGTGAACCTGAAACTATGGTGAAATAAACTTATTTATAGAACAAATGAAAATGTCAACAACATATTATTGTCAGTTTCGAGCACTATACTTATCCAGTGGATCCCATTTATTCATCCCTTAAAAAAAGATTTCTTCCTAAGGAACTACTTAAAATTTTCTACATTTGCAGCATGGACGGGAAGAAGAAGGCAGCTATTGAAGTGTACGCTAGAATTAAGCCACCCGCGAAGAATGTTCCATGCTGGGTAAGGAAATTTATTAATAATAATATTGGTCAATTCATATTTCCTGTGATGTAACCAAACCATTTCTCTACCACCTCATGTGCAGAATCATACTATTGCAAGTAGCCTTATGGAGGAATGGCAAATGTTGTACATGACCCGATGCCGTGACAATAGTAAGATAGATGGACACTCATACAGGTATGGTGTTTCTTCTTAACTTTTTCGTCCTCAGTCCATATTATAACCTAATCTAACGTATATGGTTTGAAACCTTGATTTGCTGGGCAGTCATATTTAGGTCGAAATTTAGTTACAGGTATTATAGGTCATATAAATATTATGTCAAGGCCTATTTTCAATAATATTCGACTAGCATGAGTCCTGATTGACTCAATTGATTACAGGTTCAGCCGTGTTTTTACACCGGATGTGAACCAAGAAGAGGTTTTTGAAATCATGGGAAAGCCTGTAGTAGAAAGGTAAGAGACGAATCCTAATCCGGCCATTATCTAGCTGTTAAGAAAGGCGCGCATTTGATGAACTTAGGCGCCCCTTCAACTTACGTTAGTACTCTCGTAACACAAGATGTTTGCCGGGGTGGTGGTAGTAATATCTTTTTAATACCCATCAAAAGAGCTGTAGCGCAGTATTTCATTCTGGAATTTGTATAACGCTGGATGTCCGGGTTTGTACTGTACCCTATATATGGATCCTAGGGCTTGAGCATGTTATTAGTGTAAAAGCAACATGAGCCAAATTTATAGTCGTTGGAGTGTGGGCTTCCTTACCCTAGCGGAATGTGGAATTGAGCCCCGGAGCCTACAAGCCATTAGTACTTTTGCAATAGAAAGGAAGCATAACATTCTCGTGGATATACAAGAACAACGTCACAGGCTATTGATCTAGGTTTGCTTGAGATTTCAGAGTAACATTCGCCTCTCTCACGGCCTGCCACATTTTCATCATCGAGAGCCCCGAGTGAAACTCGAGCACATGCATCCATCAGAAATGCGCGATATATTAGAGGCCCTCCACCGGCTATTTCGAGTAATACTTCGATTTTCCAATCTTCCGTCTTCTTAAGACATCGGATGACTTTTTGGAGCTTCCGTGATGATGTTGAACTTATTTATGATTCACAACTTGTGCAGCCACGCTGCAAACATCTGCTAATGTAGTTGGTAGCGGGGTCCTAACTTAATAAACCGCAACGATACCAACTTTCACTCCGAGCAGTAAATCGAGCAAATATGAGGAGAACTTGGTGGCAAATGCGTCATAACGATACTGTAGGCTATACAGCGGGGCGTGCCGATGGGTCTGCCGGCAAATAATCAAGTCATCATAAGTGACGGAAATTGCATTCCCTGAAGCAAATTCCATTAGTCGCGATCTCTGTTCCACTGCGATTTATCCCGCTCGGTTTCAAATGGGATGCAAATGAAGCTTCGTGTGTTTATGTCTTTGCAAAATTTGGACATATATTTTTTTTTTCCTTGCCCTCGATTCATGTGCTGGATTTTCCACAGAGTTCTGAATGGATACAACGGGACCATATTTGCTTACGGCCAGGTAAGTGTGTGTGGATTTGTATATTGATAATCATTAGATGCGACCTTAATTGGCTTCTTTTAGACTGGAGCAGGGAAGACCTATTCTATGACAGGAGGCGATATGGGTGAGATAGGATTGATTCCTAGAGCTTTGTCCTACATGTTCTCCAAATTTCGCGAGGTAAGCTTTGAGATATAGATTGAAAGGCTGTTAATCAATCTCATGAATATTCATTGTGACCTCGACAGAATACCACCTGTAAGCATTCGGTCTACCTATCCTATCTTGAGATTTACAACGAGAACGGATACGATCTCATTTGTCCTAGAAAGACTGACATCCTTGGGATAGAAGAGGTCCCGTGAGTATCCCATCTTCCCTAATGGGCCAATAAGTAATGAGAGGTGTACAGTGGAGTCTGAGCTAACCTAAGTGGATATTATGAACCGGATTTTCATTCGGGCTTACCGTTATACTGCCTGGAATTCTTCATGCAGTGGTCCTAGCTCGCTCGAGGCACCTTCCACTTGTTATTGTCGTTTCAAATCTGCCATGCTTTTCCTGAATACAAGTTTTAATTACCTAGTGGTTCCAAAAACATGCCAGAAGCTGAAAAACAATATTATTATCCCAGCCCATATTTGCTTATTTATTTCCTTAATTGCATTAATGCATTCACAGAAAGGTAGTTTTGATGGAAGACGCCGAACAAAACCTGCACTTGAAGAATGTGAGTGTGATGCCTGTCCTTTCTGAAGATGACGCTTTGGCCTTGTTGCTTCTAGGACAAAAGCGGAGGTGAGTAGTTAGCAATCCGGTAGAAAGCGAGGAGCTGATGTGATTTGTTTCAGGGCAACTGCGATAACCCCGATGAACCTGTCATCGACCCGGTCCCATTGTCTCTTCACAATATACGTTATTTCTAGAGAGGAGGGATCGTGCGTGACCAAGAAATCGAAACTTCACATGGTGGACTTGGCAGGGTTTGTTCTACAAGTTTGGCTGGCTACAGACCACAAAACTGTAATTATTTTTTTTCCAGCTCGGAGCGAGTTCACAAGTGCAAAGTGCTTGGAAAAACTTTGAATGAGGCTAAAAGCATCAATCGTGCCTTGCACTTTTTGGAAAACGTAATCATGGCTCTGGGTGAGAAAAAGAGGCACCATGTTCCATATAGGAACAGCATGATGACTTCTATCCTTCGGGACAGCTTAGGAGGAAACTGTCTGACTACTATGCTGGCTAATGTGTCCTTGGAGGAAGTCAACTGGGAGGTGCGAAATAATAGCTCTTCAATGGTTTTGACCAACTTTCTGATCATTTCCTTTATTCGCCCCAGGAGTCGGTGTCGACGTGCAGGTTTTCCCAAAGAGTATCTCTGGTGGAAAATTTGGCCAAAATCAATGAGGTCCAAGATCCGTTCGTGTTGTTGAGCAAACTACGCGATGAAGTGTGTCGGCTTAAACAGGAATTGGCTCTGGCTAATGGCCTACAGGTTAACACCAGATTATTTAACCCATTACATAATTCCTAATTTAGATCCGATTATTGAAAATCTGAGACACATGGTATACATGGAAAAAAAGTTTCGGACAAACGTATCCTGTCGTTAAAATAGTACTCTATCAATGTGAAGGTTGAGAAATAAAGTTCCTTCCCCTTGCTATAGTGCTTATGTTGTATAGAGGCACGATATATTTATCTGAAATCTGAAATACAGTATACCTACTTGAAAGAAATGATCGTTTTATCTGGGTGGCAAGTCATGAGGAAGTGATGAAACGGAAAAGTCTTATGCCTAAAAATGTGTTCCTACCAATTGTTTTGGACACTAATTTCCTGTTCAGGAACAACATTAATTTCCTTGTTACTCGTGTATGCCTTCATCATGGGTGAATGTGTAAGTTTCATGTAGGAATACTCTGACGAGTTGACTGAAGAGGAAGTACGACAATGCCGCCTGCAGATCGCGGAATATTTGAATAACCCCAACCCTGCTAGTTGTGACATACCAGTGGAAGCTGACATGCGCAAGATCAAACTAGCCTTCCAGCTAGTGAGGAATGAACTATCCCCAGTTCATCCCAAAAACCAACCAAAAACAAGCCGGGAGGAACAAACAAGACTGGGAGAAAAGAAAGCTTCTCCCCGAAACATTGAAGCCCAAAAGTTAATCAGACAGCGAGACATGGAAATCAGTATCCTTTTTCTCGGTTCTATGAGTGACTTTAAAAAAATAAATAACAAGTACTTAACACTATCATAGAGATACTCATCGACTTGCTTCATAAGGAAAAGAATAACTCTCCCGCCAGCCTGTCAAGTAGCACCGACATCAGTGCATCACTCCTCCTACACACTTCTTCATCTCTTGTCCGGATCACAGATGATGAAAGTATGGCCACATTTTTATATCGAAATCGCAGATTCTCAGAGTTAAGCAATCAAAAGTGCAAAATGTAGACTTTAAACTCCTTGCAGTGTTTTAGTATTCACATCTAGGCAGGAAAATCGGCTTTATAAGAAAGGTCTTGTCAACTCCTTACAGTTCAGCATATAAACCCTCGCCTGGCTTTTAACATTTAAGCTCCTTATAGGTAGACAGCAGTGTACCAGGACTCATTATTATGCAGTTAATAATAATAATAATAACAACTATTTTCACTCTTCACAGGCGATTCTTTGAGGAATGCGAAGAGAGAAGCCCTCAAGGAACGGCTTTCAGTCTTGTATGCTAAAGGGAAAACCGGTGCTGATAGCATCAGGAAGTGTCGGGATAAAATTAGTAAGTATCTCTCCAGCAGTCATAATTACGCAGACATAATATTACGCCTATTGATTTAAAGGCCTGGCAGCATATGTTGTCTTCACTCGAGTCGTTAAACCCAACTAACTAACCAACCAAAGGGGGTGCCGTTTTGTAGCACATTGTAACATACCAATAAGCTTCTGGGCTTCTATGTGGAGTCAAATAATATTGCTTGCACATCACAAAGCACGGTTTATCGACGGTTCTGCTGGCTCCGGCTGTTGGTTTCCCCTTAGTAGCTTCAAAATATGCAGGATTTTACAGAAGCGTGCGATATGTAACATGTCAGTTAATCTTAATGTAACTACGAAGTAATGCCTGCGTTTTGCCTAATTGGATATAAAATAATTTTATATATACTGTATAATGTAACATCTTCGTGAGGCGCCAGCCCGGAGTTCCCCCCTTCATCTCGTACAGAGTTTGGGGCCATCTCTGACTTCGTCTTGACTTATTATGTAACATCTTCACATAAACAGTACAGTTTATGGCATTCATTTATGGACCTCATGCCATTGGGACTTTACCTTCAGCGCCACATGCCTTTCAAGCGCTTACTTGTGTGATGGGCTGTAATTTTTATATTCCCTGCCAAAGTATGACTACTAGGCTACAAGCGGAAGCTTGCACATTAGCTATAAAAAACTGTATTCCCTATACACATCTTGAATAATGGATGCCAGGAAAGTGCTTCAATTTTTGAAAGGAATACTGTCAGAGCACTACAGCAATTCGGAGCCGCACGTACCCTGACCTCTAAGCTCTAACACTGTTATCACTTTATTGAAAGCAGTGCCAGAAATATGGTGCAAAATGAGCAGTTGCCAATTCAATATTTTAAAGGAAGAGCACCATCCCTGCAACATCAATAATGTAGCAAAATTATACATTACCTGCTAAGGCTTGATTGCATGGACGCAATGTAAACCCAAGGAAAAGAGGAGCTGTCAAAAAATGAAACTGCCGAAAAATATGTCATTTTCGGGAGTCGAGTTGTATGAATGAATATCACTTGCACTCAAATATGTCCGCAGAATAAATCTGAGAACGGGGTAAATAAATAAATAAATAAATAAATAAATAAATATCCCGAGAGGGCCGAGAATAAATGAGCAGTTTCATCTCGGGCCAGTTGCTAACAACTTTTCTAGAACATCCTTGGCTCGACCATTGAGCTCGATGACAGGCGCCCAGCATGAATGCCACCATGCAATAGTGGCCTCTGTAAACTCAATCACGTCATTGATGAAGCCTATCACACTTACGGAAACCAGTCCTTCTTGCATGCGTTTCCTTCCGGCCAAATCGAGGGTCGAGCAATCTCACTTTGTTTATTATTTATTTATTTTGTGGGGGGTCCCCCCGGAATCGTCCCAAATGTATCCGCGCCCTGGCTGCAATTTGGGAGATAGTTCTGGTAAATTCAAGTGAAAAGGTAAAAGACGGCGTAAGTAGAAATCCGGGGTGTTCGGGAGAAAATATCTTGCTTTCCCTCAGGAAATAAGTGTAATCAAGAGCTATTAGCTCTTGTTGTAATTATATAGGAATACTTACGTTTAGGGACAATTCCATGGCAGATTTGATAAAATGTGCACTCACACATCGTTATTTGTGTATAGATCCTAGATTTTGTTCCCGGAAAATGCAGTATTTGGGAAAATTTGCGTTCAAACAAATTGACCGGATTTTTATTTTGCAGGTTTTCTCAAACACCACTTGCATGATCAGGAAGCCAGTATTGACATAGATGACGTAAATTCACTGGTTCAGAGGAAAGAACTACTTGAGAGTCTGTCAGCTGAGAAGTCGATGTTAGAAGCTGAGGTTTCGAAGCTGAAAAAGGTCAAAGAGGACGTGTATGAAATTCAACACGAAATTGTGTCGTTGGAAAAAGACAGAAAAGCTTCGAAGGCGGTGATACCAAAACGTTCTTGTTCCGACACAGCTGTCATCACAACCAAGTCATTGAACAAATTTGCATCACATCCTCTCGGGTTGTCAGATGTGAAGGTACCCGGTAGTACCTTCTGGTGGGAGCAAGCCAGATCCAAAATAGTACAAGCCATGTCAAAGGATATGACATCCTCAACAACAACCTCTGGTATTTCATCATTTCCCACTCCAGAGGATGTTCCAACAGAACTGGCTTCAGCAGAGGATACTTCAACTACCTTCAATATCAGAACCAAGAGAAACACCACTGACACCAAGAGAAACCCCACTGACACCAAGAGCACCACCACTGGCACCAAGAGCAACACCACTGGCACCAAGAGCAACACCACTGTCACCAAGAGCAACACCACTGGCACCAAGAGCAACACCACTGGCACCAAATGTGACGAGAACGGCAGAAGCAAGGGCAACGGCAAGAGCAAAGGCAGGAGCAACGACAATAGCAACGACAGCGACAACGACAACTGCAACATGGGGGCTCAGCCTGCCACGATCATGTTGACTGGAGACGAAGAAACAGACGAAGACATCCTAGCTTTTTGCAAGGCCCGGCGCCGTGTTCTGAGTCACATGAAAGTTCTCCGAAAGAAATAGTGCCATATTTCTTCCCGCTGCAACTCTCACAAAAACAGTTAGGCAAAAAGCCTACAAGTTTAGCAATTTATGAGGTGTACGTTATGGACTAATTAAAATTTGAAATTCCTCGGCCTTAGAAAAGGGCGGTTTAATCATTATTAAATGCAGGAAAGTGCAGTAAATCTCTTCTATACAAGCAATAAGTCAACGAAGACCTTCTTGAACCTATCCTTCTTTGCATGGTTTTTCCGAGCGTACTAATTTACAACCGGAAGTAGCCTGCATCCAAACCTAGAATTTTTTTAAACATGATTAAATAAGCTGAATAAAATTCATAAAATGGTTTAGTTCACAACATTCAAGATGAACGCTTTATTTCGGAGCAGAAAGAAGCACATGCTCATCCTGACAACATCATTATCATCCTTCATTTCTAATGGTCAACACGAGAAACGCTTGTAGTACATATTTAATAATATCAATACATATCAAACAAAAGATATACCGCAATAATAGTAGTGCACAAAAGGAGTTCAAGGCTGGAATAACCAAACCATTTCAAGCAGCAGCATGCTCGCCCTTTAAAGTACACAGATTCCATTACCATACACATGCTGCTACTCCCTCGTGCGCATCAACTTGAAAGATAATGCGCTATAGCATCCAGTACATTAACACAATCCTCAATTGAGATGATGAGTGGAACACAGATTGAATGTAACATGCACTAGACTGGGTTTGAATGAACCACGCAGGAGAGATATAAATGCGAGGACGAATGCACAAAAGTGGCGATATTGCTCTCACGTCACGCACTCGCGATTGAAATGAAGGGCGCGCTACAAAAGGTATCATCCACAACATGGACCAAATTAAAGTACTCAGATTGTCAAGCAATCGGACTGGAATTTTGCTAGTACCCTGTAAGTATATGCTAACACGATTGCACACTCGAGAGTCAGAGAAAGAAAAAAAAAAGTCAAATCAAACAACAGAATTATCTCAATCCAAATGATCGTCAGTGGGTTTTTTTTGACACAGATGCGACTTAATGTTACTTCATAGTCAGAAGTGACTTATGGACACAGTCACACATACCTTGTGCTCAGTCCTTTTGACTATGCCTTGTGGACCTGGACAAACTCCCCAAGCAGTATGATGCGGTTATTTTGAATCGTCGATCATATCGCTTTGGCAAAGGCTGGATTCGTGATTATAGTCATCTCTAGAAGTATGAAGCAATTGTACTGATTTAAAGGGCCTAAATTTGTCGCTGTTAATTACTGAAGTTCACTTTGTGAGTCTGGTTGGGAGTTATCTTGGGGCCACTTGGTATTATTATGTATAAATTAGAGGCCATTTGGACTATATTTCTATTGTTTCGAATACTCTTTTTGTAGTAGTAGAATAGTATCCAGATGTCAAAAATATAGAACAAACTAGTGGTAGAATCACAAACTACATCTTACTAAAACACTACGTACTGATTAGTCATCGCTATGTTTTGCACCATGAAAAGCGCACCCCCACATCTTGGGTTATCACAACATTAATTTCATAACAGTAACGTCCACATGGATTTCTCAGTCTTTGTCTTAAACCTGGTTCTAATTTCAAATATTCTCACGCACGTGCAAGTTTACAGTTACATAACACTGCTATACACTCACATGGACCTTGAACCTTGATCGTGAAAGTCTGGTGGGACGTAGATGTTACCTAGTGTCATTAATCAGAATACGAGATTATTCACAGGAATTCCGAAAAAGGTCACTCAAAAGGCATCCTCCAAAAATTTATTCTTACATTTCAGTGCACGAGACGCTTTCAGCTGTAATGGTTTATCAGTAGACCTATATATGTCTATCATCATTCACCACAAAAATTATTGCCATTATTTTACATTCGGCAAAAATATGTTCTCGCCATATAGCAGTTCTAGAAAACACATTTGCGTGGCAATTTCCATGGTAAATGATGAGCCTACTGATGGCGTATACAGAAATATTGGAAAAATCACAACTGCTCCGGCGCACCGAAAAGCAAAAATTAATTAATATGCCTCTTCCGTCCAAACTGCCGCACAACAGGAATTTCTGACACCTAACACAACACCTTGACCAACATGAAAAACAGGTGAGTTTGGAACAAAACATCGAGAATGTTTCACGATTATGCTTAATTTTTTGGTGAGTGTATAGCTGGAGACATACTTCGAGACGTCAGCTACATAACATCCAGACATGTTTCTCTAATTCGGCGTAATTGGTACATGTAATTTAATCACTATGATTAGTTATTGTAATGAGAGTAGATAGCGAAAAACCACAACAGACACCAATCCACAATTCCATTTAGATCGCGTTAATGATGTCATTACCGCCAGATTATTAATAGAGAGGCTTATTACAACAACAGCAGGTACCGATAAAGCGATTCAGTTCACTTGGCGTAGATAATAGTTTTGGCACACTTTAAGTCAGGTCGGAAACAGAATTTTCAAAGCACTCATTGCTTGTCTGACCAGAGATATAGTGCACACCAGAGCAAAATAAAATGCCAACACAATTCATTCTGAACTCTAACACGACTAAGCAATTGAGACAGCTCTATAGCCTCGATCGAAAAATCTGTTTTCTTGGCAAAAAGACAGAAGCTGCTCAACCTCTGCGTCACATGAGTCGTAGTTTACAGTAATAATCAATAACGATATGAATTTTGCGCAAGTCTAAAGCAATATGAAAAATATTTCGCGTATATACAAGCACGTGGCTTATATGGATAATTTCTTATACGGTGTAATAAGCCCATATGAAACAATGTTACAGGAACAAATCAAATAATTTATTGCAAGGACCTTGGAGAATAAAGTTTCTGTTATTAGAAGCTATTTATCACTAATATATTTCTTTTCGAACATTCTGTAACCTGACTAACATTTACTTTCTTAATAGTCTGAATTGAATATGTTTTTGTTATGCAATATTTTCAGGGGAGTTGACATTCATAGAGACAGTCAAAATGGCCATTAAAATAAACAGTAATAATTCATTAGGTTTGTATTTTCAGCTCCCAGAAGGATTTCATTAAGCTAAATCAATATTTTTTTTGCCACTAATAAGTAAAAAATGAGTGCAGGCTAAATGTTTGCATGACGCGAGAGCATCTCAATTGCTCCATCCCAAGAAGACTTTTTTTTGAATGGCTTGCAGAAAATAAAATGAGGCAGATAGTAGGTGCTCGACTAAGGTGACACCCCTTATCGCATACTGTATCTTGTGACGTCACCGGAATAAAGTGCAAGGTATAACATTCTTTCGATCTGCATACCGAATTCCTACAATGCAGAATTCCAGGACAATTACACACTTAGGTTTCATACCTCCATTTATTTTAGCCAGAAGTTTTATCCTTGTTATGACAGTTAACTATTGTTAGATCATAAAGGTCCGCACAAACCACTTCCAATAGGCCTACACGTAACAGCCTATTCTGATTCTGCGCATAAAATTTATACGGTATTTCCTTTGTGCCTGTGAGATATCTATATGATTTCTGTAGGTGTTTCAGTCTCAGAGCAAATTCAATTTCCAATAAATTACCAAATTACCGGTATACTGTCAATATTGATAGCAATATAGTGCCGGTGCAAAAAAAACAATATACAGTATTGGCCCTTACCGAAATTTAACCCAGCCGCGAGCTTGCCGCTAGCTCGCCAGAAGCTGGCCAGCTCGCCTCAGGATAGCCGCCACGTCGCGGGACCTCGCGGCTTTCAAATATTCTCCTGACCTAGTCATGACGAGCTAGCCGCTACTTGGCGCCGAGCAAGTCATTCCGCGAGGTCAAGTCTCTTTTTCTGACCTCGTCATGACGAGCTAGCCGCTACTTG
>JYFJ02006097.1:0-21291 GCA_000934665.2 Catajapyx aquilonaris
TACAGAACGCGCCCCGTCATTGTTGTAAAATGCTTCGCTGTTGTTAGCAACCGTCCCATTCCGTGAGCAAGATAGCGGCCGGGGCGCGTATTTATTCCAGGTCGCTCAAGTCGCTTTGTACATGGCAGTGATGCCACCAGGTCGGAATTATCTGTCACCCGAATTCGGCACATGAAGGCCCCCCTTCTCCACCTCGATGGCCTACAGCCGCCTTCCGAATGCTTTCCGTCGTGTCCGCGGTTAATTCAAAGTCAAATTCCTCATATCTCGCTGTCAACCAGGCATTTCAGTGTACCCTTTCGATTGGCACCACCCGGCCGGGGCATTTTTCCCGCCAATTTTGAAGGCACTTTTAAATGTGCCGTAATTTATCCAGTAATGTCATTTTGATGCAACAAAGTGATGGAATGTATGTTTACAGGCATGGGCTAGCTAGTTATGAACAAAAATCACAAATCCCAGACCAAGGCTACTTCCCCATTGGTGCCCTCAGACGCGTCAGGCGGACTGTTTAGTTGCTAGGTGGCGTTGTTCCACGCGCCACCTAGCAACTAAACAGTCCACTTACCTAGCTTGATGCGTTTGAGCGGACCCGTTCCTTGTCTATTGACCCCCCTCTAGATGGCGTTTCCGGACACAGGATCCTATATGAAATATGTTTGTCTTGGTCCCCTCTATTACCCCTTGAAGTTTGTAGGTTGAATTCATTAACTCTCTGTTTTAGAATTTTTTGACAACAGTATCTTGTCCTGAGACCTCAGGTGATCCTGAAGGACATGCCCACAGCATTGACTTGAAAAAACTACTAACTCACATTCTAATTTTCATGTGTTAATAAGTTATATTTTTATTGAATCTTGTCATTAACAACTGCTTTATTCTAGGGCTGCAGCCATGACGCTTCGTACGGTTCTGCTATCCCTGCAAGCTTTATTGGCAGCTGCCGAGCCAGATGATCCACAGGATGCCGTGGTTGCCAAACAATACAAGGAGAACTATGAGCTCTTTAAGCAGACGGCAAGGCATTGGACAAACATCTACGCCGGAGGTAAAGACACACTTTAAAAAGTGGGAATGCCCTTTGTTGAGGTGGGAACTCTAGGCCAATTGAGGAATAACTGCGATCTTCAAAGTGGTTGTTTGAAAATTTTTAAAATCTTCACCTAAATTAGCCTTGAAAATGATTTTTGAAAGTATTTTGATTGGCAATTTGTTCATGATTGTTGCATGCCTTAAAAGAAAATAATAAAACATACCTCTTCAATGAATATGCAATATTTCAAATTGCTGCACATTATGCTTCTCCCAGTCAGTATTAAAAAGTGATTTCTTGATGGTAGGCAACAGCTTTTTTAAAATCTCAGTTTCACTGTGGGTAATTTACGTGCTTTTTGTTCAATGCAATCCTAAGTAACACCTCATGAAAATTAAATTATGAAGTTGAATGGTGACTTTTCTTTCCCTGAACTTGAATTTGTTTCAGCAGCCATTGCCTTGGCTTAGTTGATACCTGCTGCCACCTAAGTTTTAAAAATATGCAATGTGCAAGAGGCCAAGTAATCGAATTATTATATTGTACCTAACAACCAACCACCACATCCGTCCATGTTCAAATGTAGAGTTAATGATCTGTTTACTTCTCTTTTTTAACACATTGTTTTCTGTACTTCAATTGGCTGATAGGTTAGTTACAAGCACAACCAACCTGACATTTGGGGAAAATTCAGTTGTTTATTAAGATGAGGTAAATTATTTTTCATCTGCAGATCTAATAGGAATGGGGTATGTTACGTCACACCAATCACTAGGGATTAGGATATTAAAATTTTTTAATCTGCTCTTGAAAAGTCAGGGAAGCCCCCTGACACTCATACCCCAACCTTATGGAGGCCACCATGAGTTTAGTTGCTCTCCCTCATCGAGGTGGGGTTTCCGATTTGGTGCTGGTGTTGCTCCACAGTTCATAAGGTGGTTCCAGCAGACGACTTTTCGAATATGCTCCAAATTCAAATGCAGTGCAAATTAAAATTCATACTATTGTACCTTACCCAAATCCTGTAGTCTAAGCGCACCCCCCCAAAAAAGGAGGGGTGGGGTAGTAACCAAAATGTGACAAAAAATATCACTTTTTTGGGGGCTACGGGATTTTGGTGAGGTAGTATTGTTATACAGGGTGGTAGGTAAATGGCGCACAAGCTTCAGGTAGCGAGATTCGTTGTGAAAAACCAGTATGTGGAAGTGAAGGTCATATTGCTCTACGAGGCCTGGTTAGGGCTCACGAGGCCTCCAAAGTTTGGGCCAAATCATGACGTCACATCCGCCCGCGAAATTCAAACACTACCGTATCGCTACTGTCTGTGATTTCGTTGCCAGGGATTGCCATGTTGACATCCCCCACATTTCCACCCTACAATGGTACCGTATAAACTGGCCGGGACGTTGCCAGGCATTGCCATACCTTCGTCGCCGCGTGCCGGGCAACGTCCATATGAGTTCATACGGTTCCATTGTAGGGTGGAAATGTGGGGAATGTCAACATGGCAACCCCTGGCAACGAAATCACAGACAGTAGCGATACGGTAGTGTTTGAATTTCGCGGGCGGATGTGACGTCATGATTTGGCCCAAACTTTGGAGGCCTCGTGAGCCCTAACCAGGCCTCGTAGAGCAATATGACCTTCACTTCCACATACTGGTTTTTCACAACGAATCTCGCTACCTGAAGTTTGTGCGCCCTTTACCGACCACCCTGTATATTTAATTTTATAACATTTATTGTAGTAAGTTGTTAACTGAATTCATAACCACTGCAGCTGGATCCAGAGCATGTTTGCAGAGTCATCCGCCGGAACTGCCTTAGGAACTGTGGAAGGACACCACTGCCAAATCAGAAACCTCACCTTGGTGGGGGAGAAGAACAACTAATCTCACGCAAAAGGGGAATGATCTCCTAAAATGAGGAATCAGGCTATAGTTATGTGGATCAGTAACAATACAAGCGCCTCAAAAAATATGCCATTTTTGTTAATGATAATTAGGGTATATCTGAAAATATGTATTTCCTCCATTTCCGCATTTCATAATGTGTGTGGCATTTTCATAATATATCATGTAAGATACTGTTTCCTGAAGGTTCCTTTGTGCTTCCTTTTTTTGGGTAGCCTAGGGTAGGAAGGAGGGCAATGATGCCATGAAACAAGTCTTGATGTTTAGTTACATTTTTTAGAGGAAAGTAACCTGATGGTTATTATTAAACCTGTACAACATGCCTGGATTCTTTGACTAATCACATTGCAAATACAGTAAAATCTCGATATAATGCTCCCGCATTATTATAATGTCAAAAAGGCACATCATGAGTTCGTAGGAGGGTTGAATTTCACCCTGCCGGCTGAGGTTTGGTTGGGCGAGTGATGCGGAAAAGGCAGGGAGACTCTGCTGAGCTGATAGGCTTGCTGAGTCCTGGCACAATGTGGCATGAGACCCACGGGGGAAGGGCAGGGTAGACTCACCAGCAGGTTGGCAGTATAGGAGCGATGAGCAATTGACAACAAGCAATGAATAACAGGACATTTTCCCCCATACACCTTTGAGGTACAAGTATGAGGGCCATTGTGGGATGGTGTAAGGAGATGGGCCTTGTCGCCAAGTGTTAAACGTCAACGTTGTGGGGAGGTGGCTTATGTGAACTATGACCCTGGTCATTCACTATTGTTTTGGGTGCTTCAGTGGATATTGTCAGAGTTTACGTGGTACGTGGGCAGGTCAGTTCAGGTTAACATGATTTATAAGCATCCATATACGAGCGTACTTATCAACAGTGAAGGCATTCATTTCCTGAGAGAAGGGTGGGTTAAATTGCATTTCTCTCATATAATGAATTCCTGCTTATAACTCTACTTTTGGTCAGTCTCTTGAAGAGCATTATATCACAATTTTACTGTATTGTCAAGTATTGCACCAGGCTCTGAAGGGAAACAAGTAGTTAATGATTTTGTCCTTTCTTTTTTCAGGACCATGCATCATTGCTGACTTTGATGCAAAAGTTAAGCGTCTGACTGACATGGGTGTAGATGAGAACAAGGCCAGAAGCGCTCTCTCATCAAACAACTGGGACATAGAGAGGGCAACTGAGCAAATTTTCAGTTAGCAAATTATCTACCGAGCTTAAAACTTTCCCAACCTTTTTTTTACCCATTCCACAGTTCCCATGCCAAAATGGCACACTTCCATGATTATCAATTTGGAATTGCAATTTTGAGATTCTAACATCATGATGTTGACGTCAAATGCGATATAAGTATTTAAGACAAATTTTCGCGTAACTTCACATTTTCTTTTGAAAGCAAACGGCATATGATATGGTGCATTTTGAAATCTGATCAATGATTTCTTGGTTGTATATACGTTCATACATGATTGATTGTCATGTGACGCTAAATAAAAAAGTGATAATAGTCATCAAGTTTTACAGATAATGGAACAAAGCATTTTTATTTCTCCATCACATTAGTTTCATTATGACCATGACTGACAGCATGAAATATGTATTACCTCACATGTTGCACCATGGTATAAAACAAGGCATACCCTGGAATGGGGCCAGAGACGACCTAACTCTGGACAAGAGGAAGGGGGAATGCCGGGCTTGGGGTCGAACCCGGGACCATGGGCACTTGCTTTACTGCACAGGTTTATTTGAAGAAAGTGCTCAGATGTGCAATCAACAACAGCATTGAAGCAGTGATTACTGATTACCATACATTTTCAAAGATTCCCAGTATTCCATGATTAGTTGCAGTGGCAACAATGATTCTTGAAACAATGGGTGGAATTTTCGTCCCATGCACTGCTAGTTCCTGCTAACTTAGCAGTACCATATGTTTGGCAGTGGTACTGCTAAGTTAGCAGTAACTAGCAGTGAGACGAAAATTCCACCCAAGGTCTTCCTGTCAGTGGCGGATCCAGGAATTTTTTCTGGGGGAGGCCCAAGGGTATAGGTTGGGGTGGGGGTGATCAGGGCCTGCTGCATGCGAAATTTTTTCGGTTCAAGGTCCTCGCGACCCCAAATTTGGAGTCACGACTGCAAAATTGCACTGTTCTAGAGGGTTTTTGCGAGTCTTCCACCTGGTTTTTTTATTTTATTTTTTTTCCCCCCCTCTGCGGGAGCTATTTGGGGGGGGGGGGGGGGGNGGGGGGGGGCACTGCTTCCTATGATTGTTCGTTTGATTAAGAAGGAGCCAAAGCAACTATCAATCTGGCTATCAGAAGATACAAAGGTGGGACATATTATGGAAACATAAATGAAGACACATCACTACCGCAAGCAATCGCTGACATGTAGCTTCTTGAATAGCTTTAGATAGGATCTGCCACAGAGCCTTCTTATGAGTGATCATTGGCAGGGTTCCAGCTTCCCAGGACCCCAATGATAATAGCGTCTATGCCCTATGGTGACCCTTCTGAAGTTGGGCCGGAAATGGTCAGCAATGGCTGCGTACTTCTTCCCTAGTTCTCCTTAAGTCTTCAGTGCTCCACCAATGCCTCCGGATGGTTCTCAAAAGGAGTGGTGATGTCAATAATCATTAGTGAATCTGCACCCTGAGAGATGACCAGGTCCAGCCGTAAGGGGGTACCCCGGAACCACAGTCTCGTCACAAGATATGATGGAGTGCTTGTAACCAGCTGCCTTCTTCAAGTGCTCCATAATTGCATCATGTCATCATCAGTGTATGCTGAAATGGGCATGCAGTGGCAGACTGCATGCGATAAGGTCTCAATTTGTCCGCCACATCTGCATTTTTCAGCAGTCTGGTCAGTCCATGGCTGGGTTGAAGGGGAGCAATCCCAAGGCGAGCCGGATGGATGAAGCGCCAGTCTGCGAAGCGGGTGAACTGACCCCTGGCAAGGAAATGGTTGGAGCTGGAGATGAGAGCTACGATCTCCATCACCTTCCGCAGTCTGGGCAGGTCTCTTGCAGCCACTGTGTCCTCTGTTGCTCGCCCATCCTCCTCAGAGTTGCCACCACCTTCCTCCTCATACTTGGCAGGACCTTGATCTCTCCCCGAGCCAAGGCCCGTTCGAAAAGGACCACTTTATCTGGTTTCTGGTCGACGCCACTCTCGTGGAGGTCCACAGGTTGGATCTCATGTTGGTGTCCAGTCTGTACAGTCCATCATTTCTGCCTGACAGAAATTCAGCAGCATCCAACTCACTCCTCTCACCACCAAGGCTGCCACACAGTTGTCATCAGGTTATCAAAGGCAGCGTGGGCCAGGGCCACCTTGTCTTCCGGGGAGGTCAGCAATAATGTCAAGTCAATTACTAGCAGATTCGACTCTTCAGCAGCCACAGGAATCCCGCACGCACCAGCCCGGCACGCGCCATACAAGTATTCATTTGCAGCTCTGGTTGGCAGGACCAGGGTCCTCTTGATGAAGGGGAATAACTCGCAGTCCATCTCAGCCTATGACATCGTAGGGAGCAAGCCCATATGCATGGGGTACACCATAGCTGGGTACACAAATGTTCTCTGTGCATTTTTTGAATGGCCCCGTTAGTGAGAACACATCCTTCATTCCAAGACCTGACCGTTTACTCAACTCAGTGTCTATCAAGTGCCAACTGGCCAACAATGCATCTCCCCACTTTTGGTGGTGGGCAACCTGTCAGGACCACCCCCAGTCCGTAAGCTGAGGAGTCGGTGGTGAGGGTCAATCACTTCTGCGAAAAGGGCCTTATAGCCCATTTGCTGCGCCATGGTGTGCTCCACGGAATCTCTCTTGTACCCTTCTCTGGATGCCTTTCCCAAACTGCTGAAGAGTAAAGGAAACTCAGCTTGTAAGTTGAGGACCAGGTCACTAGTAGCGACCTCTGCCAGAAATTGAAGTAGGGATAGTCCCTGAACGGCAGGTCGACCCAGCAGAGCTGGCTCTTACCCATTGATGACGAAGATCTCTTCTCTATGAGTCCTGTCCTTCCATGTAATGATCTCCACCAAGCATCCCTGATGCCTGTAGTTGCTTCTTGTCGGATCCGTACCCCGTATTTGATACCCCATCAAAAAGGGGCATGAATGAGGTGGGGTTGGGGATGAAGGGGTCAGATATTCTGGAGGAAAAACACATGGCTGTTCAGTTTTTTCCTGGGCCAACTCTATCTGAATTCCTCTTTTTACACATCCAATCAGAATATCTGTGTCGATTATAAGCTATAATAATAATAATAGATACCCCATTATCAGCCCTTTGGGCTTTATTAGGGGGGGATTTCTCCCAATTTTTTTGTCTGGAACTCTTTCCATTTTTACTATACTTTTTCATCGAAATTGAGGCAAGGATAGGTAAGGAAGGAAGCGGCTGTGGCCTATAATATTACGGTAACGACCCCGGAATTATCCTGCGATGACCATGGGAAACCACAGAAAACCATGATCAGGGTCGCCGGCCTCCGGGATTCGAACCCAGGACCTCCCGATTAGCAGTCGGACACCATACCACTCCACCACTACTGCTTCGGTTAATTATAAGCTATAAGAGAAGCAGGTAGTCTATCACAGATAGTGACGAACTTTGGCTTATTGTAACTTATAAGGTCTATTTTAAGACATATCGAGTTTCGAGTGTATGGAAGGGAAATTTTTACAAACAAACACACTTCCTAAAATACTGTATATTGTACCCCTACCTTTACCAGCACCCCAACATACCCGGGCAATGCTGGGTAACCTGCTAGTATATCATAAATGGATACAGCGGCATTGGCGTTACCTGGCAACTGGGCATGTTCTTACACCATCACATGCGGAGGTCGCTTAGTGTTCTTTCTATTGCTGCCACTGTTTACAGAGAGAGAATGATGCTGGGCGACATAGCAACGTGTTCGCACGCTTAATGCATAGAATCAGAATAAGTGGACTGATGGGATATTATTAATTTTTGAGAAAGCGCTTTGTTATTATCACAGAATCATCACTTATTCCCACGATGATGGAGTTACGGAATGGCCGGAAAGATGAGAGGGATGTTCTAATAGTGGGTTGCTATGTGTGGTTGTTATTACGGTATTATGTTGATGTTGATCATGACTGGGAAATAAATGTTATTCTTAAAACGTTCTGAGAGTCAGACCTGCATCTCACAAGATGAAGAAAGCCAACATTTCAGAGGTGACCCGAGGTATGATTGTAGGGTCGTGGCAGTGTGGAAAAAGTGCCCATGAGATATCAGAAGCTCTGTAGGTGACAGAACAGAATGTCCATCACTGGGTCGAGGTGTAGAGCAAGAGGAAAGATGGCCTGCAAGATCATCGAAAGACGGGCAAGGTGGGAAGACCTTTTCCCAGCAGGATGCCGCCATCGTCACTCACATGGACAAAGACCCATTCCAGCCATCTGACATGATATTGGAGACCATGGATCTGGAGGTTAGAGTGAATGGTACAATGGTACGGAGGCGACTCCACGAGGGTGGCATCCACTGCCGACGACCCGCGATGACCCTCAAGCTCATCCCGCAACACCAGGAACAACGGGTGGGATTCGCCTTGGAACACCTGCCTCGCCCAGACGACTTCTGGAATCGTGTCATCTGGATGGATGAGGTGTTCCTGTCATCTGCAAATGGGCGTTGCCATGTGTGCAGCCGGACGACAAGCGGCTGGATCCGTGCTACACTCTGCCTCACGAACGAGCTGGTAGGATCATCATCGGCTTCTGGGGGTGGATGACCGCAGACGGAGTTGGTGAACTGGTCGAGAATTCACCCCGAATGAATTCCACAGAGTATGTGGCAGTCTTGGAGGAGTGCATGCTGCCGTCAGTTCAGACCCTCTACCCCGAGGAGGACATGCCCACAATCCACCTCATTCAGGACAACAGCTCTGTCCACAACTCACGAGAGACGACTGCCTGACTGGACAAGCACACTGAAATCGACCGCATACCCTGGCCTGCGAAGTCACCGGACCTCAACTGCATTGAGAACATCTGTGGCCTGATGGTGCGGCAGTGGAGGCCGGGACAGGAGAGGACCAGGCTTTGTGACGACATGTTCACCAGGTTTGGGAGTCTCACAGGAGGCGCCCAGAAGTCAGCCAAAACATCGCGGCAAGCGTGCCGCAGCAACTGGACGTGGTCATCAGCGGCGTGGGTCATCCGACCCGCTACTGAAGATGACCTCTCTTCACACTATTTCTTTGGGTTGGACCCACCAGCGGTATGAACAGTCACCTCCACATGGTGTGCCTTGGAAACATTTCCTATGAAACAGCTAAACAACTCTGACAGTAATTCAGAACGAAAATGTGTCTCTTACCCAACAACCCACCCTCTTTCACACTCTCTCACCCACCCACTACTCCCCTTTCACCTGTTCCACTGGCCTTGATTGGGAGTGGATGACATTCAATGTGGACCTTCCATATTAAATTGGCAAACAGGAGCATACCAGACTCCTTCCCGATCATGCAGTAACTCCAACCTGACTCATGCTGGAAAGTGATGATAGTGTAATAAAAATAAAGTGCCTTCTCAAAATAATATCCCCTCCCGCTTATTCTGATGCCATGCATTAGTAAGCACGCACACCGGTCGCTAGGTCGCCCAGCATCAATCGCTACCTGTAAACAGTGGCAACAATAGAAAGAACACTGAGCACTCTCCATATGCCGATGTCCAAACACACCCAGTTGCCAGGTAATGCCAAAGCCGTTGTTTACACTTATGATATGCTATTATGCCCGGTACTGTACCAACATCACTCTTGTACATCCCAACAACAAGTCTTTTATTTCATGCTAATGGTGCTCCAGCTCTTTTCAACAGTTAACCTGCTACTTGCTCAAAACAAGCTGTAAAGAAATCAAATTCCACATTTGTTTCTTAATTTTGTATTCACACCTCTACAACCCTTGCTGTGGGCTAATTTTAAAAATGAATATTCTGGAAAGAAGACATCATAATAATCAAAATATTGCAGCTACAAAACTGAAACCAAGTCCATGGAAAAAGGTTTGTAAAAAGGAAACTAATAAAAATACATGGACTTGGCTAGTTTTGGCTTGCTCCCAAATTCATACAAAAAAAATTTGTTGCAATTGTTTATTTTGACAATGAAATAATGCTCATAATGTATATAATGGTCTAGGTGGTGGGGAGGAAATAGATTATGTTTATGGAGATGATGTGATGTTGGATGGCTTTATTTTTACTTGTATTGTTGATCCTGCATGTACTTGGGAAATGGAATTGTGTTGCATGACACCAGCAAAGTTACATCGAAATTTTTATGAAAGATGTTTCTCAGACGAGTAATGACATTTTGCACTTTGTATCGTTTTTCCTTGAAATCATTTTTTCCTCGAACTGCTTAAACCCATTATTGATTTTGCAGTTCAACGCCTTCCACAGTACACGAAAATGGTAATTTTTTTCTATATTTTTGTCTCATTTTATAAACAACAACAACGACGTTATAGGTGGAGAGGGCCAGGTGACCCCAAACAAAATGGCATATTAGTAAAAACAAGGTACAGTACACTTTCAAAAAGTTACAGTCAAGTAGCATCAACACTAAACACTTCTTTGTGAATAAACGCATTAAATAACAAAAAAATACAATCATGACGAATCTGTTTGTCTTGCATTGGCGATACACACTTAAAACACAGGGAATGTAACTCATAAAAGAAAAACACAGATCACAAAATGCGGTTTATAAACAGCGACTGGGTAGGCAAGCAATAATATAATAATTATATGATGATACTAACATAATAAGTCTAAATGAAATAATAATTATTGCAATATAACAGAATCGTACTGAAATATAGTAATCATAGTACTTAAATATAATAATAATAATCATCATACTGATACTATTAACTACTTTGAATGGTTCATAAGATTTAAAAAATTCAGTGTGAGAAAAAAAGGGGGCGAAATTATTATTTGTCCTGGTTCTGTACACGTATCTCCACCCCTCCCCACCATTGAAAATTTATCCCTGGCATAAATTTCCACCCTCAAACACAGAGTCACTTTGAAGTCAGATTCATTTCCGCACTTTCCCTCGCCGTGTAGACAGGCCCTGGAGATAAATCAAATGGAACAATTAGAGGTCAAAATTACTGTGTAAAAAGTTTGCACACCACATGCTTTTTGCAAAATAAGCCCCATAAAAGAAATTGGCAAATGAACATCAGCAGCATTAATATAACACTCGGTTACCCATCATAGACCTGAGCCTCTTGATAACTTCTTTTAAATCAGTCTTTATTCAACTGCTGTGCTGGTGATAGATTTTGATAGTGAGAGGAAATGGGATAACCCTGAGAAACCCACGCAAACATGAAGAGAACCCCATTAAAACTATTTCCATGAGAAATTCATGTTCAATCTGTGGATTGAACTCAGGACCTGAGGTGGAAGGCTGTGGTGATAACCTCTACACCACCCTGCAGCCCAACTATTGGTAAATGAAAAGGGCAATGAAATACACTTTCTGTCATTTAAAAGTTTTCAGCAAATCTAATTATAATAAGCAAGTCATTAGTATCCTTCATAATTCTCAAGTTACGGATATTGTACATTAATTCTTAAGTGTGACTGTCTATCTCTGGAAGCCAGCTGAAAGATTTGAAACAATATGCCTGAAGGTCTGTGCCTGTATCCACTGTCAAATGAACAAGGATTCAAGATGTGAAAATGCTCCCATCAACGTGTGTTCACATATACGTGACTAAACACAAAAACGAGCGAATTTCAGCTTTCAGCGAATTTGCTTCTGACCAAAAAGATTAATGTATCGGTGAATTGCCTTAAGACAGAAGCGAATTTTGGATATTCGCGTGATTACACACAAAATATGATACGACTTTTCGAGCTGGTTTGAGCCACCCAGCGCCACCAAGCCGACTTTTAAGCCTTCCTTAGCCATGTTGGAAATGCGAATGCCTGAGCTCGGAAGTTACCTATATTTTTGTTGCAAACTCCCAACCTGTCCAGCCTCCACGCCATGTCCAGATCCTGCCCCACTTGGTGCATTGTGACCTGGATGAACTTCCAAGGTCTGTTCAGCGGCATTTTCTCTGCCATGATGGCTGCCTCATCAGCACAGGGCTCCGCCATCTTACTCAACCTACAACCTCCCCCTGGCCATTCCAACCCGGTCCATGGCCTCCCTCCTACCTGTCCTGCTGCACAGCGCATGCTCCATAACCCAACCCACTCTACTCAAATGAAGGTCCACTGCACCTTTAGGACATGAGGTACTGTCTTGTAACAATGTGCGCCATTCCATTTGGAATTTAATTAATTAGCAAATTTATATTAATGAGGTGAATTAACATTAGTGGCAAATGTAAGTTAGGGACACCATGGTGAAATTAAATGGATGCGAGTGGCTGATAAATTTATTGCTTGCGTTAATTCTTCATGAAATATATTGTGCCTATCACAGGGGTTGAATCTTAAGTTTTCTGTCCATGTGCAAAGTTTGCACTCCAAAATTTTCATGTGGAGTGCAAATTACTTACTTGGAGTGCGTAATTTTTAATTACTGGGTGTATCAATGTTTAAAAGCAGGACTAACTGTGTGCAGTAAAAGAAATTTCGAGTATTTTTCCACTCATTTTGAGTGAAAATCACTATCACGAGTGATTTTCACTCAGAATGAGTAATCATTTCAATCACTGAAAGAGTAGTCTTTTAATTATTTTCACTCTTCTTTCGAGTAATAATCCACTCCATTTGAGTTAAAGTAAATCTTCACCTAGGAAAATTCGCTCAAAAATTGCATTTTTTGAAAGTGCTCATTTTTTGAGTGAAATTTTCACTAGAAAATCTTTAGAGAGTGGAGTCCAAACGTTGCACTCCAAGTCTCAGTTTGGAGTGCAGATAACAATTTTGGAGTGCAAACTGAACCTTCACATCCGAATATTTCGACCCCTGCTATCACTGCGAGTGACTGAACAGGTACGCATACTGCAGGTTCATTTGTACAAGTACACGTTGATTATTATTACGATACGAGAGGCTGGTCCTGCTTAGCATTGTCCACGCAGAACCGGCAGGCATTACAACAGGGCCAAACCAGCGAGTAAGTTATATATACAGTGGAGCATCGATTATCCGAACAGAGTCTGCCCAGGGGGTGTTCAGATAACTGATTGTTCAGATGACCGATCATTTACGGAAAAAAATTGTACCAGTGTCATAGGAGTAATATGAAACTAAGAAACAGTGATATTAACCACAAAACGGTATATTTTCTGTCACAGGCACGTCTTAAAAATACTGTACATATACCTTACTGTCCTTACATGAAGTAGTCCTACAGTTTAGTGGGGGAAAAGGCCAAATTCTTTTGCTTGAGAGCCGAGGCTCTTTTTTTTGGTGGCTAAATCTGCAGTGCCACAGCACTAGCAGCCACTAGCAGAACCACATAGCGTGATTTTTTTAAAAATATAATTTTTTGCCGACCCGAAAACGTTCAGTTAACCCATGGTTCGGTTGATCGGTGTTCGGATAATAGATGCTCCACTGTATATATATTTAATTACCCCGTGATAGAGCTCGTGGCTCTCTTGGGGGGGAAGGGGGAAGTTCCCAAGGGAGGGCACCGTGCGATAGCCATTTCTGACATTTTTTAAACACCAGGCCTTTTCTCCTGGCCCTGAGCAGAGAAGGGAGTGCAATTCTGCACTCAGCATGTTGGGTGAAAAGCGGAAAAAGACCCGGCCAAGCAGAGGTGACAGGGACGGGATTGAACCCCGGCCTCCCGCTTGGCTGGCCAGAGGTGTAACCGCTAGACCACCATGCCACCCGCGAGTAAGTTATATTGCATCGTCGATACATGCATGCCCTGAAAATTTCCCATCTGCGAGCAAAGAGTTCTCACATTTCATATGTAAAAGACGCGAAATAGAAAAACGTGAAAATCGCTTGAAATGTATTTAGTCGCTTATACGTGAACCGGCTTAATGCCAGCAATAAGAATGACATAACAGGAACTTCAAAATCACCTCATCATCAGCATCCTGCCCTGCAGCTAGCCTTGCCGATTTCCTAGGGACACCTCCACCTGTATCTTCTTTCTTGGTGAGAGGCCTCTTCTTATCTTCCGTGTTTCTTTCTGTTCCATTGCTAACTTGGCTTGCCCTCCTCCTACATTTGGTACAAAAAAATTACAATAATTATGAGTTTGAAACAGAGCTAATGCATTTAAAAGAATAACAAAGAAGATAGAAATCACATTTCAGAAACTGCTTCAATGTCACGTTAATAAAAGATATTTATTACCTTCCCTTCTAAAAGAGCCTGATTAAACAGACAAGAGTAATGGGGTAACAATATAATGAATAAATTACCCCTGTGGTAAGGGCTCTTGCTCTGTAGCAGCTGAGCTCCGGGTTACTAGTCTGCCACGCTTCTTTGGAACCTCTTCCGGAGGTGGATCATCTGCTTCAGACCTGATAACAAACATATTGAACTCAGGTCTGAAAAGGACACTTCCCACTGATGCAAAATACACACACACAAACCAAATTTTAAATGCATTTAAAACGTACAAAAATTTATGCTCAATTATATCACAAATGTACAGGTCCTCCTGCGGAAAAACTGAACTGAAACTTCAAGTTTGATAATCGAATTTTGTGCATAAAATGGACAAAGCCATTGAAATATGTCGGAAAATGTGGATAGGCCATGTATCTGGCAGTCACACATCTGAGTGGCTTTAAAAAGTTAAGATGATACAGGTAGATTTCCTTCTCCTGGATGGGGAGAGTCTGTTAAAACTAGTTGCACCTCTTTGACAAGTTTTAGACAATTGGTAGATAAGTGACTGTGCGATACATGCCAGATCCACAGCATGCCTGTACGACAATTTCAGCAAATTCGTCTGGCACGGTTCTCCAGGTAGATATGCCATATATTTTAATATTTATTTTTGAAAATTAATTTAGGGACTTTTAGACGAGGAAAATTGTTTCCAACACATTCAAAGTGTAGAGCAGTGGTTCCCAAACTTTTTGTCCCATGGAGCCCTTTTTGCAAAAAAAAATTTAACGGCGGAGCCCCTGACAAGCTAGAGCCCCCCCCCCCCCCCCCCCCCCCCCCCCCCNTCCGCCCCGCCACGTCCATGTGGGCTCTAAGTAGGCCCTACATCGCAGGAGCATAGCAAGAGGATTATGCACCTGGGCAGCGGGGAAGAGGGATGAGGTGAGTGTAAACAAGCCTGCCACAGGTGAAATTTTGTTTGGTTCAAGGTCACACAAGCTTAGGTGAATGTAACTGACAGAATCCATCATTGTCTCCTTCATTCTGAACCAGCCACGACACCAATTTTGCATCCTTACATTTTTGTGTAGTGCAGGAAAGCATTCTGGTCTTAGGAGCATTTAGGGGTCTGCTCATTTTTTTACACAATGGCCGTTTTCGGGGTTTGAGCCTAACACATTACAGTGAAGCAGTTGTTCCATGAAATGCCACTTGTGATGAAAAATTTGTCCAATAAACTAAAAATTTAGGCGCTGTTGTGTTCAGGGCCAGGTGGACAAGTGATTTTTTTCTTTGCAAAAGAGTAATGTTATTCTCAATGCTTCCATGGAGCCCTTTGCGGAGCTTTGTGGGCTTTGGGGCTCCGCAGAGCACAGTTTGGGAACCACTGGTGTAGAGCATGAAAGTGTAAGTGTAGCTGTTATTTATTTGTAAAATATCTTGTCCTTATTTTCAGAGCACGTGTAAGTGAAAATATAGGTGTTTTCGGTATAGCTGGTAGCAAAGTGGTTAAATTGTAAAAGGTTTACCTCTTCACTATGGTTAACGCTGTCCTCACAAAAAAAATAATTTAAAAATGAACTTCAATTTTAGAGCATATGCCTGACACTGAGAGCTATAATAGGATTACGATGGCTACACTTTATCTTAATTGTTAAAATGGCAGACCACAGCCTTTATCTGAATGCCACCATGCCAGACAACTAAATCCAATAACTGAGAGCAATAAGAAGCTATGCAAAATGGCGAATTGTCAAGCCTTACTTGTAATAATTTCCAACGTATGTTGTGTCAAATGCATGACATGACATTTGCTTTTAGCTAACCTTCTAATCACCCTCATTTATCATGTTTGGCAGTACAGAGTGGGTGGCATCAGTCTTTTAACAGAGAGCAAACAATACAAACATTGAAAGTAATTTTTGTTTGTTTTTGTTGTTTTTTTGATACCCCGTGATAGGGCAGAGCCCATTTAGGGGGGAACTGGAGGTCCCCGAGGGAGGGCGCTGTAATTATAGTCATTTCTGACTTTCTGAAATACACCAGACCTTTTCTCCTGGCCCTGGGCAGAGTAGGGAATGCAATTCTGCCCCGGCATGTCGGGTGAAAAGGAGAAAAAGACCCGGCCAAGCAGAGGTGACGGAAACGGGATTTGAACCCCGGCCTCCCGCTAGGCTGGGCAGTGGTGTAACCACCAGAGCACCATGCCTCCCGTCATTGAAAGTAATATTATTGTTATGGTGACAAATTCCCCAATCAGATTACCAGTATCATTGGTTTGACTTCTGATTGGAAGCAAGGCACACACTCCAACTCCTTGGACAGGTTGTCTGAAATTTGATGCCCATGTTAAAAGAGTTATAGAGGAAGTCTTCTCACCTAGCTGCAGCTGCAGCTCTTCTGGTATTCCTGGTTGTTGCAGGCATTGCTGTAGTTTTTTCTGGAATCTGCGAGGTAGAAGGACCATCTTCTTCTCTTACAGGATTACTTGATGCATTCACTGATATGCATGAAGTGTGAAGAACAGTAGCTCCCTTGCTTTCTAGGGACATCCTATCCGAGGTGGTCGACTTGCGTGAGAAGTACCTGGTTGTGGAGGGTGGGGGATTGAGATATGGAGGAAGAGAGTGAGGGAGGGATAGAGGGGGAAGAAGGAGGAGGAGGACACACATGTGCCTTTTCAGTTTCTTGTCTCTTGTTCGAGTCGTTTATTGCTATCCCTGGCGTTTCTTACTTTGTGGCTGGCAGTGCCAACTTAACATGTGGCATATGTTACCACTCAGGGTTCTCTACAGTAATGTTGGCCAGCTAGAATTTTCACAAGAACCATGTCAAGTGGTGCAAACTACAGAGTTGAAAATAAATTTTAATTGTTCAGACTCCTCACATGACATGAGGCAATTTAACCCTTTGACGGTGGGGTTTTTTGGTCCGTTTTTTCCCCTTTCTTGACCAAAATTTGTAGTAGGGGTGACATTAATGAAAAAAGATATGCTCCAATATCGATCATTTTAACTCGTGGCAGTCCTTCTGAATGTAAAATGCCGAAAAAATTCGTTTACAGGGTGTTCCAAAAAAACTTTAAGGTGCAATTAACTTTAAATGTAATTAAAATAATTTAAATTTTAAAGTCACTATAAAATTGTTACTATGGTTACATTGTATTACTAAAACACTGTACTATGAGAAATTCCTAAGAGTCCAGACTTACGGGGCACCCTGTTCTGACGCAGCGGGAGGGGGTATGTTTAGCTCACGCTGGGAAGCGGAAAAACTTATTAGCATAAGCCATAGTAGTTGAGCCCCCTTCCATGGGGTGGTAGGAGCAGTTTGAGCCTCAAACTGCGCCATTTCTGTCTAAACTGGAGCGCGCCCAGTTGAAAACCCTGCAGGGCCTCATATGCGGCTCGTAGCCCTCAAAGGGTTAATAGAATTATTACACTGCTTCACATACAGGTTCAATCAATGTAGTGGAAGTATGGAACACCCAAATTGTTACTTCATGGTGTGGGTGCTCAATATTGAATGCAAATGCAGTTGGATGACTGGAGAAAGGGATTGGTGGATGGATGTGATAATAATAATCTAAATGGTGTCAGCCACAAAGTTTCAAATGCTCACCCATATTGGTTTCCCCATGTCATACCCCTTCATAATGTGCATACAGTAATGCACAATCATAGTTAAATATTGTAACTTTTAATGTACATTATGAGCCTCTAAACGAGATTGACAATCATGCAAGCATGATTCAAATTGAGAAGCGGGAAATGAGGCTGACAACTTGGTTCAAATTGTTAGATTTGAATCATATAGACTGCCATAGGTGTGAATCTATATGGATAGATATATCGACCACACTTTCGATGTACGACACAATGCAATTCTAATTGGACAAAACAACGGCATAGAATGTTGTCAGTCTCATTACCTGTTGCCAAGGAACCCATGGAAACTAATTTATACTGTAACCTGCCTGTAAACTTGACCTTGGCAGATCGAGTGAACCAGGAAAACCGGAAGTAGTTGGTCACCAAAAGTTGACCATGAAACCTATGTAGGGTACACCAAATCTGAATCCGAAAAATGTTTGTCGCTATCTCTTGCAGTTTGGGCCCTGATCTCCCCGGACAGACAAATTGGCAGAGCCATTCTGTAAGATTTTTTTTAAGCAGAAAAAGTCTGAATTTGGACACTGTCTACCGACTCTACCACGATCACAAAAGGAAAAGTTCCTGGATGTTCTAATTTCAACCTGTGGCCATCTGAATATTGGAAACATTCAAATTTATAACACACACATTCCAACCTCATATCTCAACTACATGAACTCATTCTGAAATTCTTGACTGCATTAATTTCGAGAGAGCATCGACATCAAATTTTTTACCAAAAATATAATTTAATCAACAAAAAGGAGTAGGCCCTATCTGTTGATTTCCTGTACTATTTACAGCACCTGATTTACCCCCCAGCGGCCCTTAGGCAGTTGAGATCAGGCCACCCCCCTCCCCCCCCCTCCCTGCATGCCACTTAAAAATGTCATTTTTCTCTCGTGTGCTCTCCTTTATTCTATTTTAAACAAATTTATAATCAGGCTTATGGCCGCCCTCACAGGGTGGCCACACCCCTAGGCAATCACCTTTTCTGCATATTGGGAAATCAGGTGCTGACTATTTGTGAGAATCCCCCCTCCCCAAACATGAAATGTTCTTTTCCTGGGGGAGGGTGATGATAATGATGGTGGTGGTGATGATGATGATGATGATGATGATTATTATTATTAGTCAGCATTATTATTAGTCAGTATCCTTCATTGTGCTTAGCAGATGAACATTTTAACCCTCTGGTCGCCAGTCCTCCTCCCGTATGAATCAGTAATAACTTAATCGTATTTTAGAAATTCCATATCTCACCAATGGCTCATGTTAACCCCATGCCGCATATATAATTCGAACAGCATTGAGTGGCTGCTCCCGCCAACTCTACTGCGCCGGTCCATGCATCTAGGCCGTGGATAGCATAACAGCTATAACAATTATCCACACATCTACTCAGAGGTCAGAAAAAATGTAGCAGCGAAGTATACGGGTTCAAAAAACTACAGTGGAATCCCTTTATAACGAATCCGGATAAGGGTAAACCCAGGGGCGGATTAGCCTTCTTTGCCGCCCTAGGCCAGTCCTGAAATTGCCGCCCCCGGAAACATCAGGGCAGGCGGGGGGGGGGNTCATTGCACCCCCTATACCATGCCAGGGGTGATAGATGCCGTTCAAAGATAGACGTAGGCTACACCTTGCTCACGGCCATTGCCAAAATCGCGTATTTAATTAAAATGATAGTTAATTTAAATGAAATATCCTTCAATGAAAGAGTAGAACACGTCGGAAATGGCGGGGAGGAAGCCCGCCGCAGGCGAAATTTTTTTTCGTTCAAGGCTTAATATATTCATATAATATTGCTTTATTTAAACTTGCCGGTTGCCGCCCTTCAAAATATGCCGCCCTAGGCCATGGCCTAGTGTGGCCTTATGGGTAATCCGCCTCTGGGTAAACCATACAGTTATGGGACACTTAAGAAATTTTCCAAGTTCACATCGTCACATGACCCACAATAATTACATCTGCAGTTTGATTATATTTTTATCTGAATCTTCAGAATGTTCTCTTTCAAGAAGCAACTGTAATTTTGAAATTCTCTTTTACTGTCATTTTTGGTAATGAAAAGTTCCAAAAAGTCACAAAAGTACAGTAATGGGACACTTGTCACAGTTATGGGCCGCATGGCGGCGCTGGTGGTCTCGTGGTTAGCGCGCTCGCCTCTAGACCCAAAGTTGTGGGTTCGAACTCGGCCAAGGTCGGTGACTTTTCTCCGGGTGGTAGAAAAGTGAGTGCGCGCCTTCCTTCGGGGGGGAAGTAAAGCCACTGGTCCCGTGTGCTTGTGACATTGCGCGAGTGCACGTTAAACATCCCCAGAGTGGCCAAATTTCCAGGAGGAGGACAACCCCCTGGCGTCGTTGTTTAGCCTAAAGGTCTGTTCTCAAAGCAGCGGGTTGGAGCAAAGCGTGCGCTTGCAAGCGCCTTGGAGCGCGTGGTTTGGCCGCTCGAGAATATTCTGGTCTTCACGAAGTAGCTGGTGCGCGTGGCTGGTGCGCGCTAGAGTAAGCGCGTAGACCATTTTCGGCGGCGGACTAATTAAAATATTTTAAATAATTACGTTTGCCTATGAACTTATATGACATAATAGTGACATTTACTACCAAATACACCTGCAATTTTGTAAACTATTTTCAAGTAAATAAAGACCACGTCACGTGACATATTCCAAAACATTCGAATCGGAGCCCACGCGATTACGTCACGTGACCACGTGACTCCCACAGGGCCACCGGATTGGTCCCCATGGAGCGGGTGGTGGGCCAAAGTGGGTAGAAATCAACCCGGAGCAGATCGCACCCGCTAGCTCCTAGCAGCGGGCAAGGCGAGCAAGTGTATCTCTACCCACTTTCGAATGACGTCAGAGCGGGCAAACCACCCGCTCCAAGGCGCTTGCAAGCGCACGTTTTGCTCCAACCCGCTGCTTTGAGAACAGACCTTTAGTCGCAGAAATAGGTCGATGTTAAGCCCCACTGAACAGTTATGGGCCGCCTTTAGGGAGACGGAGTGGCGCTGCGGTAATGTATGCGCCCACGGATGTTAAGGTCCCGGGTTCGATCCCAGGCCGGGGACACCCCCTTCATCTCGTGCAGAGTTCGGGGTCATCTCTGGCTTCGTTTTGGGTAGCATTTCCAACAGACTAAGCCACCCGGGGGAGTTCACAAAATGACCACAGCTACGACATTGCACTGCACCTTGCACATCCCCTCCTGTCATCTTGCCCGTGGGCCCGGGCGCTTCGCAAAAAGGTTCCAAAATTGTACGACGACACAACAAAGGTCCGTGCTGAATACCGTAAGGTCTAGCACTACCCCCAGGATTATTATTATTATTATTATATATATATATATATATA
>JYFJ02006098.1:0-21291 GCA_000934665.2 Catajapyx aquilonaris
GGAGACGCAAGCTAACCCAACATAATAATAATAATAATAATAATAATAATAATAATAATAATAATAATAATAATAGGCGGCGGCGGCGGCGGCTTTTAATGGCTAGAAAAGTCTGACTTTCTCATAATTACGAGGAATAATTGGCAACAAATTAGCCGCAAATGCATGAATCCAAGGCCCATTGTCCACTAAGATTTAATACTCATTCCTACTTTTTAAATGTTCTAAAAATTGATTTAAAAATTATGGCAGGAGCACCAGTTGGACCTTTTTTTTTGCCTCTCCATTGGGTTGTTGTCAATTATTATTTTTAATTAGAAAAAAAAGAGAAGAAGCCTTGCACACATGCAAACCAAATTAGCTTCTACAGTGTGCAATAATTTAATTTTGAAGAACTAATGGTTGTATTGATGCAATGCACATTATTGTTCTAACCCCCTGGATCATAATACGAGTATATTGGCATGCAGTAATCCATGACTACAGAAAAAACTACAGTAGAATCAGAATATAACAGCCTAGAAAGTCCCGCCCCATGTATGTTATACTCCAAATATAACAGAGCCATTTGCACCTCACCTAGCCGCTCTAACAGACCATTTCTTAGCCCCTCGGTGGGATCATCATGATTATCATTATGCAGCTTCCTTTCCCACGCGCAGGACGACAGAGAATACTGGAGCGGGAGTGATTTTCACACATCTCACTGATCCAGGTTACTCATAATCATACTTTTTCTGGTGCATTTGGCAACAAGGAGATGGCATAAGAAAATTAAGGATTTTTTTGGGGGGGGGGGGGNGGGGTGCAATATTGTGCATTATGAGCATATGGAAAGCAGAAAATTTTGTGTATTCATTGCAAAATGGCGATTTAGCTATAACCCGGTTATAACAGATTTTTTCCAGAAGTTCCTTGAAGTCTTATTATATTCGGAGTCTACTATAATTAATATCGAAGCCGTATCAAGAGCTAATAGCTTATTAGCTCTTGGCCTTATAAATATTAGAGAAAGTTCGCAGAAAGTTTTCCAGACATGCCTAAAAAATAAGGTCTGCTGAGATTTACTAAATTAAAATTGTACGAATGAGTATACTTTACTCATTAGTTCAATTTTAATTTTTTCATTCTAAAATGTATTTAAAATTAGACGTAGTTGTGCATGGGTGCAAACACTATTCGCACGGTTTTCTCCTGCCTATTACACATGCACATGATGGCTGACGTCTAGTGTCTGCTGTCATAAATCAATTGGAGAAAATTTTCCAGTACTAATAGTGGGGTCAATGGAGCTTTTTGCCCTTCCTAAATTGTTTGTAGAAATATTTTGCCGCAATTTCAAAAATGCATGCACACTTGTAATCCATTGCTACAAAAAACTGTCTATATAACATACACAGTAATTATAACAATGTAAAAAACCAAACAAACACAAATATAATCAAAACCACTAAAATGTAACAACCAAAATATGTCAAAATGTGCTTTTTATCGTGTAAATTATCACATATTTAAATACAAAATTAAGTACAATTGAATCACAATACATGAACACTAGACGACCCGTTTTTTGTTCCACATTGTGGCTGAAAAATGGAATTGCGACAGGACAAGGAATGTGAGCAAATTCACACATTGTACCAACGTCATGCTTCAAGTGGTCCGAGTTGGGTCCAAGGGATATGAGGTCACTTCAGCAAAAATGAAATCCCCATGTTCATTAAATATTTTAATGAGAAATTTGGGTCGGGACTGAAGGATTATGATGAATGGGGGTAATGGGGTTGAGGGGAAAAAAAAGTGACTCTTGTTCATTTCATTTTTTTTTTCTGTCAAAGGGATAGTGGGTGGCATGAGGTGAGGCTGGAATTTTGAGAGAATAGAGCACAACCCTGAGAGTCTCATAAAATACTGCTGGTGTTTTTACATCTTCCCCCCCGAAAAAACGGAGGTGACAGTCCACTCTGGTCACTTTTTTGCCAGTCGCAAACAGCGTCCATTAACCCCGGGGAAAAAATTCCCGGTGAATAAATGTTCATCGTAAATTTAAATGTCACACATTTTTACGCTTGTTTTATACACAATTATTATTTTAATGAGCTTCCAGGGTACCAATATAGTGTCTGGAACACATTCAAAGAAGACTTGCACCAATAAGTTGTCACATTGTTTTCCGTACACATGCAACTGACACTGAATATAACATTTTCATCAAAACATGACCATAAAAATAACTCGTTACTTTTTCACATGCTTAAATTAGCACGCAATTTTATGCATCAACATTCAGATTGCACAAATGATAAAGGTACAATAAACAATAATAAAAAATAAAATATTCTTATTGTCTCATTCAAATGACATGACTTCCAAATATTGTTGAAAATCCTTACGATGATCTCGCTTATAATTTTATGACAACTTGTGGTCAAATCCTCGTAGAATGTAAGCAAGATTGTACATGTCGGTACCCTGGAAGCTCAGTGTGCATGCACTGATCATACACATTTTACCCATTGCTTTTTTTGAAAAAGAAAGATGGGCAATAAAAATTCACTGTCACTTGTGTCATGTTGGTGCCAGGATACTCCGGACAGCCTCGTCCAGCGTGGCGTCCTTCTCCTCTTCCTCCCCGTCCTCCCCCTCCTCCTCTTCCTCCTCCACCTCCTCCTCCTCAAATATCCTAGAGGATGGTGATGGTTGGGGGGAGGGCGTGGCACAGGGAGACTGTGCGGGTGAGGAGGCTTGTGGGGATGGGGAGGTCCCGGCGTCGCCAGCGTCGCCCGATTCCACCCTCTGGAGGTTCAGGATCGAGTCTATGGCGCTCTGAACCTGCGCATGTATCTCATCTTCCTCTTCCTCCTCTTCCTCTTCTTCCCCCTCTTCTTCTTTGGCCATCTCTTCTTCCTCTTCCTCACCGTCGTCACTCCCACTTTTGTGCCTGTGCCGACGCTTTTTCCGGTGCCGACGCTTGTTCTTGTGGCGTCGCTTCTTACCCACCTGTTCTGCGGCATATACCCCGATCTCCCGTTGGATGGCAGCCCACTCGTCATACGGTTCCCCATTAGCACCTTCTGGCGGCCTGTTACGGCGTTGCTTGAGCACATCCTCAACCACAACTCGTACTTCTCTGAGTGAGCTGCGGTCTGGTATGGAAGGAACTGATGGTGCTGGAGGAGGGGTTGGTGATCGAGGCGGTGGTTCTGGCTCTGGAGGCTCCAGAGGCGCTGCCGCAGCCTCAGCAGCTTTCTGCCGTTCAGCCTCCAGCTGCGTCCGCTCTTCTGCCAAGACCATGCGATTCAGCATCACCAGCTCAGCTGACGGAACCTGTCAGGAAGAACAATAGGATCAGCAACTTTGCTACGAGATCAACAATCTGATGCCTGTACTGACCTGCCTCATGGAGTCCTGCAGTAGCAAGTACCTGTACTTGTTAAGCATGGCCTGGTGCTTGTCCCTGAGGTGCTCCGCATATGTTTGGTACACCCTGTCTGCCTTCTTAAGTTCCAAATCCTGAGACTCATCCTGTGGCTCATGAAACACATGGAACCTGACCAGCCTCTTTACCGCATCCAGATGGTCCTTGAAGGGTGTCTTGCAATCAGGGGTCAAGGCCCCACCCTGGTCCGTCTTCAGCTGCTGGTCAAACCACACACTTTTTGATGCAGCCGATGCCCTCTTCGCCATTGCTGCTGCAACAGCGGTAGTCGTCGTTACCGTCAAAGTTGGCGGAGAAGACGATGCCGGAACAGGAGCGGTGGAAACCACAGTCTGGATGGGAAAATGGAAGTTGTAATTGGCTGCTATTCCACGTAGCTCCCAGACAAACTTCATGTCAACAGCATTATTACAAAAAAAGAGAGCAGCAAGTGAACACGATTGAGCTCACCCTGATGGTCCCTGCAGGAGCAATGGCTCTCACAGGAGTCAAAATAGCAGTTGGAGTGCTCATCCCCGATGCTGCAACAACCACTGTAGTTGCTGAAGCAGTGGACGTCACGGCTGCTAAGGAAACCATTGGTTCTGCAATCGTCCCGTCGTCAGGCTCTTGTTTGATGACAGTGCAAGGTGTAGCAACAGAGGTCAGTACGTCAGATGCTGAGGCGGTGACAGTTGACGTGGCAGCCACTGGGGCTGGCCTGAGGGATGGGGCGGTCACTGTAGGTACAACTGTAGAGGTGGTTGTTGACGTGGATGAAGTCGTGGTGGCTGTCTTCGTGGACTGTTGCCCTGGGGCGAGGGATATGACCTGGTTGCCCACTTGATGGTAGTAGCGAACAGCTGAGGCTTGAGGGGATGTGAACTGCAAAAAAAAAAATACACATTATTATCAGGCTGGAAGTACCCTGTGCTGCGAAAATGTGGAAGAAGCCACTTACAAACTGGAATCCCTGAGCATGTTGTCCAGGTATGGTCGGCACTGGTTTCCCTGCTGCCAAAATTTTCGTCTGAAGCTGTAACAAGCGTGTGTATGCAGCTTGTTCAGCAGGACTCTTTGTCTTTCTGGAATTCAGGCTCTGAATTTGTGTTTGCACAGCCTTCAGTTGCTGCTGGTGCTCCAGACTAAGCTGTATGGTCTGGACCCTTTGAACAACGGGGTTGTTTCCACTACCACTACTTGACTGGTTGGCAACCACTACGGTGATGGCACCAGTTGGTGGTGGGGATGACGTGCGAGGTACAGATTTCGGTGCTACAGGGGATGGCGGCAAAATGTCAGGCACCATTGGGAGCTCATCCGAGGATGAAGAGTCATCGAACATTGCAGGAGCCACAGCTGGCGACACTGCCCGCACTGGCGCTGGAACCACCTTACACGGAGTTGCATTGGCAGACACTAGCACAGTTGGAGCAGGTTTCTTTCGCTTCCGGTTGGCAGGAGTCACAACCGTTTTAATAGGAAGTCTTGGTTCCGTACCATTGGCACCGGACACTGGCACCATTGTGGGCGTGGTGAGCCTCTGAGTCAGAACAGGGTGATGCGCGATTGTGCCGCCAGCATTTGTGACTATTATGCGGCCCTGTTGGAGCTGCTGCTGAAAATTCACCATAGGCGCCAGCGTGGTGGTGGCGGTCGACGATGGCGTCACATAAGCAAGGCTGATGGGCGCCTGTGGGATGACACCAAAGGATTGCGATGCGTCACCAGCGGCAGCAGCAGCAGCCTCAGCCATATGTGACGTGTCGAGAACCTGCACTCCATCTGGCAGGCCCAGTGTAGTCACTGGTCCAACCTAGTGAGAAGATCATGGGTTACTGACCAGTTAGTTGTGCTCCACACTGAAATTTGTACGCCACTATTCTAGAGAGGCACTGACCTGAAGTCCAGCCATCGTCGCACCCTGCTGCAGAGTCTGCAACAAGAGTGACGGCGCATCTGGCCTCTGGAGAATCAGCCTGGTAGTTGCATCGTCAGGAAGTGTCATCGCCATTCGGACTGGGGCCTGAGATTGTGATGTGGCGGTGGCCATTGTGGCAACTGTCACGGGAGCAGATGCCGGTGCTGGTGTGGCAACAGGGGCCTGCAGTTGGGCCAAGAGTGGCGATGACATCACAAGATGCTGCCCATCTGGTAACTGCTCATCAACTGATGTCGGCACTGATGTCGCCAGCGTTGGGGTCGCTAATGATGTTGCCAATGACGCATTGGCCAGTGACGCTGTAGTCAAAGATGCATTAGCCAATGATACATTGGCTAATGATGTATTTGCTAAAGTTGCATTAGCTAGAGATGCATTGGCCAATGACGCAGTAGTAAGAGATGCATTGGCCAATGACGCAGTAGTGAGAGATGCATTAGCCAGAGATGCGGTGGCTAATGATGCATTGCCATCGTCATCGTCAACTATTCCAGTCTGCTTTAATAACTCCTCCAGATTTAAAGGTGCTTGGACTGGTGCTTGCATTGGGACCGTCAACCGTACCTGAAGGTGAAAGACATCATTAACATGACAAATAGGTGTTGCGTAACCAAACAACAGCCAGACCCAACTTGCCCTCCGTTACTAACCTGCAGAGGCTGCCCCGACAGTCCAATGGTGTGGAGGTTGGCCATGGACGACGGTGCTGCCAAGGGGATTGGAGTTGGCGGTGGTGTTGGTTTCGCCTTTTTCTTCTTCTTGCTCTTCTTCTTTGGCGCAGGCCTGATCACAGTCTGACCTGGCGCCATCGCCTCCATGTCAACTGTTGAGGTGTCAAGATGCTGCAAGTGCTGCATGTTTGCCATGGGCAGCATGGTTGGTTGCCCCATCTGAGTTGGCGCCAAAACATGCTGTCCCGACTGGGTGATTAGGTGGCCACCGGTGGTCAGCACCTGCACCGTCTGCCCCTGAGCTGTGAGCCCCATTCCATTGAGTGTAGGAGCCGAGGTCACTGGCGCGGATGGTCTCAACAGTTGTAGTGTTTGTGGCTGCGGTAGAGCAATTAGGGCTGGTCCTGATGGTGTTTGCAGTAATGACTGTAACTGCAGCGGGGCTCCAGTTGTAAATAACCGCAGCACCTGCGGCTGTGATGTAGCTGCCAGAGTTGGTCGTAAGGCGCCGATGGTTGCCCCTGTTGGTTTAGTTGCCATCTGTTGCGGCCTCAGGATGAACTGAATTCCGCCTGGTTGTTGCAGCAACAGTTGACCTGCTGGGTTTGGCTGAAGCAACTGATTTAAGAAAAATGTTCCACCTGCAGGTGCACCCTGGGCTTGGCCCGTTGTCAGCAGTACAGGGGCAGCAGCTTGCGCCGCAGTAGCTGGTGTGGGCATCGGCGCACTGTTGATGATCGGTTGGGGTTGTGGTTGTGGTGCTTGGACCCTCATTGCAGGACGTTGCACTTGTTGCGTTTGGGCGGCACCAGCTGGCTTAGGCAAAAGTTGTGGCTGTTTTGGCCGCACATTGGCTGGTACAGCCACTTGCGTCCGGATAGGAGTGGTGCTTTGCGGTTGAAGCAACTGGAACACTTGGCCACCAGGGAGTGTGATTGGAACAGTGTGGTACTGGGTCTGGGGTGCGGGTGACGGCCTGAGTGCCGGGGTCGGTCGGGTAGAGAACATTTGTGGCGATGGAGGTGCTGGTGAGGACGATGGTGACACCGCGAATGGTGACGATGAACGCAGCAGTAGTGGTGACGCTGACTGTGGGATGTGCATCTGGGACACCTGTTGTAGTGGGGGCGGTGGAGGTGGTAGTGGCGGGGGCAAACTACGTATGTAGTGCGTAGTTGTTGTGGTTGTTGGGGCCACTGTGAAGTACGTTTGTGCCGACTCAAACGTGGGAGGTGTCCCTTGACCAAACAGCAGTGCTGACGAGGGGCTGAGTGTTGGTGATGCGGCTGCAGAGGTTGCTGATCCCACTCCAGAATCGGTGCTAGATGGCAACTGCATGGCATCATCACGATGACCTTTGACTCCCGATCCATCCAACAGGTCGTAGTCAGCAAGTGTGGCCATGACGGTGTGGATGACTTCGTCAGCTGCTGCTCCCCCGGAGGCCACCACTGCAGCCCCTGATGCGTCAGCGCCCTGCCCAGGGCAGGGTTGAAGTGCAATGGGGGGGGTCCAAAGAAGAATAAACGTCAGTCAATTGTGCTATGGACAAGGTTTTACCTACAGCTGCCAGCACATTCTTATTGGGCTCAGAAAGTGCAATGATTAAATGCCACATTCAAACGTTATGCATCACTAATGAATGGGAAGAACCCGATAATAAGAATCGACGCAACAGAAGTAACTGAGCCAGTAAGAATTTGCTTGCAGAGGGTCTAAGTGAGAGAAAGCGGGATAACTCACCACATTGCTGCTCAGGCCCAGGAAGGTTTCCAGCGCGCACGGGTCACTAGAACAGCACAGGCAAGCCGCCAATAAATCTTTTGATAGTTCACGGGATTGGTAAAGGGTGTATTAGAAATCAAAGGGCTGTCTATGACACTTACTCGATAACGTCCAGCAATCTCTGACCTCCATCGTCCATGGCACAGCCTGGAAGGCATGAGTGGATTGAGGTTATGGTCTCCAGTTCCTGCAGCGAAAAGGAATAATCAAATGTTAATATGTGTTGTCAAGTTCTATTGTGTATCTATCAGATAAACAAAAATTAAAACACGTCAATGTTTCAAGTATGTTATTGTACTTTAAAAGTTCATGACTAGGTGGATCATATACAGTGAAACCTGTTCACAACAGACCAAGCGTAGCGGAAACTTGTCCATTAAGAATTATTTCTGGGAATGGGCTTAGGACATACAATGTATTTTTTGACAGAAGCATGTCCAATGTGGAAAAATTTTCAGGTCCCATGCGATTCCGATAACCATTAAAATTCATGCGCTGGGACCAAACAAAAATTTCCTAATTGACAAGTTTCTGCTGAATCCACAGCCTGTTACAGGCAGGTTTAACAGCTATATTTTCATAACTTGAGAAGTTCAAACACAACCAAGATTACTATTATTTATGTTCATTTTTCTCATCATAATAATAATCATCATTATTTTGCAGGTGCACAAACTAGTTCGATATTTGGGCAGTCACTAATAATGTAGATATATCTTTGCGTCATAAACAATGCACCACAGACACTCTTAAACTTGCTAAATGGGATATTATGTCAGCATTGCTCAGCTGAATGGTTTATTATATCAGAGAGATGGTCACATTATTTCATATTCCATTAAATTTTGATCTAATAAAAAGTCTAATATCTCAAGCCGCTCACTGGAACCTGTTATGCAGGTAAAACAAGTAGGCATAAACTTTGCCAAGTGCAAATATGTCAAGCATGTCGACACAAATGACCAGTGAGATCAGTTTTGTTTAGGGCGCTGTCCCTAAAAGCATAGGATGTGTGTGAAGGACTCTTAAGTTTAGGCACACCCAAAATTTTTAGGTGTAATAACAAACTTGAAAAGTGACAGATGCAGAATTGTATGGCGTTTAATAAACTGTTATCATGCTTTGCATGCTGAGATGCAGCAGTTTTTACACCCAACAGCAGCAGACGCATATTGAAATCTCATGCACACGCAGTACAATAGGACCATCCATATTGAAATGATCTGTAATCTTCCGTGGCCCTCGGAATAGTCAAGAAACAATAGATACTAAATTATTGCGAAATTCATATCTTTACTTAGATTGATGTGCTATAACAATGAAAGAGTTCAACTGACGTAATAAGCACTGCATCGGCTGAGCTAAATGACACTATGTCAAGAACATGCGATTATGTTGGATTATGCACAGCAAATGCCTATGCATAATCCAGGATTTTTCTTCATCTGCATTATTTTGTTCATACAACTAGTTCTTAGCTGTGATTACTTCCTCATAACATGAGGAATATCTCTTAAAGTTGTCCACAGTTTAAACTAACCCACATCTAGGAATGTGTCCCCATTTCTCACAGTCAATATATGCAACTTTTAATGATGCATTACGTATTTAGAAAAATTCCACCTAGAGTTACAGTTCCCTCCGCACCAGCCATGCATAATGCAAACGCACATCATTTAAAACCGCAATTAAAGTTATAATTGCATGGAGGCAAGTAGGCCAAACTCTGAAATGTTAAAAAAAAAAATCTAATCTGCTGTTTCCAACTACTGTTCCGCAAAAAGTGTCTGTTCAATTAATTAATTGATCCCGTCCCAATCATAACACCGTTCTTGGACCTTAGTAACAGTATGGGGGAAGGTCATTTGATATAATCCACCCTGTTGCAAAAAAAAATGTCAAGGCGACATCATTGGACTGGCTTTATAAAGAGTGAGAGTCCTGTTGGGGATTGCTGCTGGGTAAGGCACAAAAAATACAGAAATCGAGAGACGAAAACAACATTGGGGGTTGGCGGTGTCGGGTGTCCGTCTGACTAGAAAATAATCCCAATCCATATTCGGGCGACCACACATGCGACATGATGGGGAAAGAAGGAAAAATGGTGGTCCGGACATAATCAAGGACACCTAGATAGTGTTGCAATCGATGGATATATTTTTTGGAGAGGGCGTCGTATATATATCCTGCGAAGGTAAACAGGGAGAGGAAAAGGTGACATGTGACGTGATCTCGTCACCATGCCAACCCTGCTGAGCTGCTGGGGATGGACCGCAAAGTGGAGGCTGCTTGGCGCATGTACTCTCTATGTACACATGGGGATGAAAGGGGGATCCAAGCAGCTGAGATCAGATTATTATTTTCCCCAAGTGTTTAGCAGCATCAACATCTTTTGTACTAGACGCGCACTCAGCATCCCCCGTCGCCCCAGCAACAGACACACCCACCCACGCACTCCCATTTTTTTTTCCTTCCCTTATATTTACTCTTTTCTGGGTGGGATATATGTGAAGTAGACCCTCCAGGTATAGTAAACAGAAAGGATCCGATATGCGGACAAAGTGGAGCGGAAAGCCGGTGCCTAAATGGCCATTAACGACCGATAACAATAAGGTGGGTTAACAAGTCTGCAAAAGGTGTATATAGCAGACTTTTGCAATAGTGGACAGCAGTGCTGGATTGTTCGCTCCAGCAACCACAGTCTGTGTGGTGTGGAGACAAGCCGCGCAGAGCCGTCATTCACCTGTTGCTCCTTGCTGGTTTTGCTGGAGCGAACAATCCAGCAACTGCGGATCCAACCCATCAGTGCAGTGCTGCGGAAAAAATTATTTCGCGGTAACCTGCGTTTTCTGCACACATCAGGTTTTCGATATCCGATATCAATAATATTTATAGGGTTCGTCCTCGCAACGACGCCCCCCCNCCCCCCCCCCCCCCAACGATCCTACAATTATTCGTTTATTGGCATGTCTATAGCATACGTACAGCCAAAGAATATACCTTATACGTACATTCGTATATAAGTCAAAGTTTGTTTGTATGTCTATATGTTTGCAAACAGGCCGTGCGAAGAAAGGGCTCTGCAGCTATAGTACACATTATACATATAAGGCAAAGTTTGTTTGTATATGTCCAAATTTGGAAACAGCCTGCGAGAAGAACGGGCTCCACTGCTAATCTTATCTTACATAATTTATATAGTATAATGCGAAGTTTGTTTGCCCGAGTGTGGAAACAGGCAGGGAGTGCGAAAAATTGGCTCCGCTTACATCCTACATATATAAAGCAAAGTTTGTTCGTAAGTCCAATAGGGAAACAGGCCGTGCGAAGAATGGGCACCGCTGCTATATGACATATAAAGCAAAGTTTGTTCGTATGTCCAAGTGATCATCATCATCAATTCATCATCATCGCCGGCTGCCCCATGCTTGGGACAATCCCGTGAGGAAATGAAATTATTATTATTATTATTATTATTATTATTATTATTATTATTATTATTATTATGACGTCAGACGGGCATTTCCGGGCAGAGCAGGTGCATACCGTATCGGCACGACTACCGTATCCGCGCCCGCCACCCCGCCACTTTCAAACGTAGATTTCGTGCAAATGAGCGTCACCAACCCGTGACTTTCAATAATCACCTATTATTCCTCCCACATAAAGATACCCTTGCATTGTATCCGTAGTGGGTGGGACCGGGGTGGGATTGGCACTCCCCCCCCCCCTCCCAAAAAAGAGACGAAGGTCGCGACGCTGGACGTCGCCACCTGCTATATATTTTTAAATCTTTCAAGCCCTCCCTGTGCGCAAGCTGTCCCAAAAGGTTAAAAAGCGAAAGTCCCCGGTAGTCCAACCAACCCCCATCCTCTTCTACACCACCTATCTACTAAACCCCCTCCCCTTCCCAAATGTCTACTACTCTACCCCCACCAATCCCCGCAAAAACCCCTCAGTTTCCACGAGCCCAAAGTCGCATTTGGACCGGCCAATCGCGCGCGTCGCATTCTCAGCGCACAGGCCGGATTGGCCAACAGGACCCAGTGACGTCCTCTCCGATGGCCTGCGCGCCTGCCTTTGGACCTTCCCCTAGCCTCTCTCTAGTCTCCGTCCCCCCGAAAAAAACTATACTAACCAACCCGCCCCTGTATAGTGTTTTTAACCCCCCAAAAAATATAGAGGACAACTATCCCGGGGAAAAAGGATGATATGTGTACATAGCCTGGACGGGGTAAAGTCGCGGACAGGTTACGGTACGAGTTTGGATTCAAAATGGCGACAGGATCGAGCGGGAAGTTTTTTGAATTGTTGGGCATTGTTGCAGTTTGTAGTAGGTGCATTTTAAAGTGCATTTGGGGAGGACCCGGTACTTCCTGGGGGCCGTGAAGAGGGGCGGGGCCTTTTACTCCGGTGCGATCCCAACCGAACTGTGCGCATGCGCATCTCGGAATACTTACTCTAACTACTCTTTTCTCTTACATTTTTTTTTTCGTTTTTTTTTCTCTCTCCTCCTACTACTTTTTTTTTTTTTTTTCCCCAGCCCGTGTCTCCCCCCATGTTGCCTTCGCCTATCTACCCACCCACCCCCATCAATTCTACCCACCTAATACAGTCATTTCCACACATGCTAAGCTGGCCGGTCGGTCCGCTCACTCCGGGCCGCCTTTCGGGGTCGACCAAGGCAAGGGGGGTGAAGCCAACCGCCATATCAGCGACTCCCGCGGTAGGGAGGAAGGGGGGGGGATCGGGGCAAAGCCTTGTTTCCCCCATCCCCGGAGTGTTCCGCCCCCGGGCCGCGTCCAGCCCCGGCCCGGCGAGCGTGCCCCGTGCCCCTTAGGCCCTCCCCCGCTGGCCGTCCCCGGTGCCGGAAAATTTTATCAGCTAAAATAATATTCTAGAAAACACTCACCCGTCATGTAACATGCCGACTTCGCTACGGGGTCCACACGGCCAATCAGCACGGGCCTCCATCCCGATTGGTCCGCGTGACGTCATTTTGGGAAGTGAGTCGGCCGCCTGCCTTTTACCCTGCCCCCTCCCTGTACCCTTTTTGCAGCACAATACTAGCTTTTTCGGGGACGGCCTACTCCGGTTCCAACTTCTGCTTTAGCTAGTGTCCGCTCTAGGGTGCGAACAAGACCTGGGGAGCACACGGGGGCCGCCCTTTCCCCGGACCTACTTTCTGCCGCGTATCAAACCGCGTGACGTCACCAGCTCACCACCCTGCCCTCTACCCCCCTCCCCAACATCCAGACCGAGGGCGCAACCAGCCCCGGTGTCGGCCCCTGGGTTTACACCCTAGGGTTAAAGCTGGGGTTGGCCCCTAGGTTTTTGCTTGTAGTTTTTAGTACTTTTTGGAGAGGGGGGGTGGGTAGAGAGTGACGTCACGGATTGATTCTTGTGTTGGGATGGGGGGTAGGGAAGTGGGGGGGGGGGAGGGAAGCTGACCAATAGGAAGAGGGCAGGTGGGCGTGGCTTGGCGAATCCGGGCTGGTTGGTCCGAGGCGCCGCCGCCGAATTTATTCCCTCTCTCCTGCCTCTCCCACTCCGCTAGTCCTTGTCCTCTCCCACAGGACTTGTAATCCTCTCCTTTTCACAATGTCACATTTGCCTGGAAGGGACACTTGCGAAGGGGAGGGAAGGGAAGTGGAAAAAAAAAGACTGGAATGTTGTGTACATGTGGACAAGTGACGGTGGTAAACAAAAGGTGGCGCATGCGCAGGCCATTGCGCGGGTCGTTTGAACTGGAAAAAAATTGTGAATAAAAAAGACTATTGATGGGATTTTCGTCCCACTGCTAGTTACTGCTAAGTTAGCAGTATCAGTGGTGGCAATAGTACTGCCAAGTTAGTACCAGTGGTGGCAATAGTACTGCTAAGTTAGCAGTACCAGTGGTGGCAATAGTACTGCTAAGTTAGGAGTACCAGTGGTGGCAATAGTACTGCTAAGTTAGCAGCACCAGTGGTGGCAATAGTAGCCTACTGCTAAAAGTTAGCAGTACCAGTGGTGGCAATAGTACTGCTAAGTTAGCAGCGACTACTAGTACATCGAAAATTCCACCCAATGAGTAATAACCGTAGTAAGTACAAAAAGTGTGTTTTAATTACACTGTCAGGTAGATTTACAATGATTGTCATTGCGGAGGGTGGCGTACAAATGCATGCGAATAAAGGCAGAAGTGTCATTGTGGTGTCAATTGTCTTTTAAGATGATTACAGCCAAGTTACAGTCGTTTCAATAGTCGTTGACATCTCGGGAGCATCGGAGTCTGCAGATCAGTATGGTGTCTCTTGATTAACGGCGACCGCTTGTGCTGAACTGTTAAGTGGCATAACGGGGCATTAGAAGAGTATCGATACTAATAATAATAGATCAAGGGGTAAATCACTTGGGAGTTGAGCGTACAACGGACTTGTCGAACATATCGGCTTATATCTTACAACAGACTTGACGAGTGATTAACCCTTTGTAATGGATTTGTGCAACCACATACAGAGTGGCCATAGCGTCTGGAACCAATGGCAGTATTGTTTTCTGATTACAGGTATGGCAATGACAAATGATGACCCAGTTTGAGGGCGAGAGAGATATGCTTTCGGTAACGCTTTCTTTTCTCACCGCAAGGCGAATTGAGTTACTGTCTTCTTCAATCTGACGGCAGAATAGTAGACATCCGGAGAGGTCAATAGGCCATAGCTGGATAATTGAGCTCGACGGGTGTTGATTATTTAACTCGGCTGCCACTTCCGAGTGAATCCATCCCTCTTGTCCACAAAGAATAATTAACACCACTCTGTTATCTTTTGTCAGTGCCATAGCAGACCTGTAATCAGTTAACAATACTGCCATTGGTTCCAGACTTTATGGGCACCCTGTACTTTTGTAACCACCAGAAGTACCGTATTTGACAACATATTTTCTCCAAAGATGGGTCAAAAAATCGCGCTGCATCTTGTATGCGAAAATACGCTAAAAGCTGAATATGATCTGCTGAAATGAGGGTGTGCCTTATATGCCGTCAAATACAGTAACTATTCAAATGCGCTTGAAATGAGCAATTTTTAGTAAGCCAAACATTGCTAAAAGTGTCATTTCCCTGTGCTTTACATAGGAATGAATCAGCAATGAAACGGCTTTACTACACTATTGGACGGTACCGGTCATATCTGAACAATGGTAAAGAGCATTTCACAAATCATGTGAATTATTTGAGTACAATGCATTATTTGCATTTCCCAGATCAGTATTAATGTCTGGAAGTTTTTATGTAACTTCTTAAATGCGTTGAAAAGGATTGCGACACGACTAGGTGATTTGCATGATGTGCCAATGAATTTGCAAATTGCAATCGTAGTCACAAAGCATTTCCTTGTATCGCCTTTCATGATTAGATAATGAATTGTTATTTTCTAGAACCACATGTAAACTCATAACAATCAAGTTTGCACAACAGCTCATGCCGATAAAAATTACAGTGAAACCTGCCTATAGCGGACACTGGATATAAAACAGTCTGCTGCGCAACACTCAGCTCACCTTCTTCCGTACTTGAGATGAACAACGAGAAACATGATCCCAAGCACGAGGCAGATGCTCCCAACAACAATGTAGGCTATTCCTAAAAACGGATTCTTCCCACCCAGCAGCGAGGTGGTGGCGATGATGAAGAGCTTCCTGCCGTGAAACTCAGTTACTGGGTAGTTATACTGCACGTTTAGGATGTACTTTCCCTGCGGAAGGCCTGCCTCGTATTGCCCAGTGTGGTTGAGTCGACGGTGGAGCTTGCGGAAAGTAGGGAGTGCTGCGGTTCGCATCCAGACGATGAAGTCTTCATTCTCAAACCCATTGTTGGAGGGATCGTCTGGGTCCATCTTGGTCAGGTCGTGGCACCAGTTAATCGGTTTCGCATAACCCTTCAGAGCCTCTTGCAGGCTCCCCTTGGGGTTGCGGAATTTATTTCTCTTATCAGATGGCCAGGCAATTCCTGTCCGCAGCAGTGGGACAGGGTTGGCGTCTCCTTCCGCATACAGGATGAACGAGTCTGAGGACATACGTCGGTCTCAAAAAGCTACACAGCAGAGGTAGGAATTAATTGACCAATTACCATTAAAAAAACTGTTGGCTATTGCTCCACAGGGTGCGATAGGTACGTTTCCGTCGTAACTGAAGTTTTTGCCGCAATCTGAGGAAGGCTTGTGGCTAGCAAGGTTTCCCAGAAGCTGGTTGTCATCTCGGGACTTTACGTACCGGCGGTGATTCTGGTAGTAGTTTGTCAGGCCATAGTAAATGTATACGTCTTGCTAATGAGGCATTGAAAAAAAGTTGTACATTGTTTTGTGAGAGACAAAAAAAAAGGTAAGAATAAAATCAAACCAACCCGCAAGGGTTTGTCAACTGTGACAGAAACATTGCAGCTGCAAGACACATCGCATCCTCCTCCTTGTATAAAACTAGCACAAGTTTTGTTCAATTCATCGTCTGTGTCGGGGACCCTCATGCAGTCCGTATAGTCCACCATAACCTCTCTGACATCCTCAGAAAAATACAACAAACCAATCCCAACTGGTATGAAAGCAATTCCAATGACAAAGAAGGTCGGCAGCACCGTTCCTGCTGTCAAAATGGGTTGCCAGGCAGGAAGACGTTGCTGCTTAAATGCACTACCTGCAGATGCATTAATTACAGTACATGTAAGCTACGTGCCATTGACAACTGGTACTCCCCAAAATTCTGCAACCAATTTGACAACCTTGCCTAATCCCCCACCCAACCTTGACAAGTCACATGCTCCATTAATTAACCATAAAGTGTGGACCTGAAAAGGGTCATTTTTGCAGCTGTAAAATGAGCTTACTGGAAGGCCTCTTGGTCTGGGGAGGCTGATCCGTGTTGGCCATGATGGCAACAAAGAGAGCCTTATTTCCACACTGCAATTTATCTTTCCTTATCAGAGCTCAGGATATACGCTGTTGACGTAGCAGCATAAACATGGCGGAAACTATAGCCGGCTGGTGAGTCACACTTGCTCTATCCTGATAGGATGAGATACAGAGCTGACAGGTGTGAATAAGCACCAAATGAACGTTCAAACTCCCGCCGGAATCAGCCCACAAATTAATTGCAAAAACAAGGACAGGTTTGCAATTAAAATGATTCCATGTTTAGCTGACACTTTATTGTACACATTCTTCCGCTGCCAGTTCAATATATAGCCCATTTTAACTTGGGCAAAAACAAAACCCAAATAAATAACATTGCCTAAATAAACTTGACCGAGAGATACTTTTTTTTTGCGAGATTTGAACACCCCCCCCACAATGTGCATATGAACTCAGCACCCATAGTATACGACTAGCATCACAACAGCATTTAAATCCTTATTGCACAACTGTGTTGGTAATGAGAGAGAAAAATATATGGAATGAGATGAGTGTGACCCTCCAACAAATACTGTATCATACACATTGCTCTAAGCGTGTGCGTCAGACCCTTCTCTTCATCCGCACCTTCTTCTTTTCTCAACTACACTTCTTTAGTAAGGCGTGCGGGGTGACACATCAACTGTCTCGGATGAACTGCAATGAGACAATAAAACTTGAGATTAGAACACAGTTCATGTCAAATTGCGTTTAAAAAAATTATGCCCTCCCAAGTGTTTGAGTTCCCACCTGTTTATGATCGCTGCTGTGGTATTTGCGGCGAGGATCCAGGATGGAAGGTCACGGAAGGAGTGGAAGAGAGTCGGCGACGTTGGGTTGGGGCAGGGGTTCTCGGGGAATGGTAATACCAGACGAGGAAGTTGTACACCGGCTCTGGGGCATATCCTTGAGGGCCGTTTGGGATGCGGAACAGGTACAGAGGACTGGACAACGTAAGGTAACAGTGTGACACACACCACATCAACAACACCTAGTCGATCTACACATCTTCATGAATGTACGGTTATGTGGCTCAAAAATGTAACTGCTAGACCGTACATTCACAAAGATAATTTCTGTGCAAGCAGCTAAAACACAGTGCATCACTGCTTCGGAGACATTCGGACAGTCTTATAAATACCAGATCATAGCGGCAACTCAGAAACATGACATTAGACAAGGAATACACCACCAGAAAATAACATCACAATAATCTACTGGGCATAAAATATGCCAGTGCAACAATGCTATGTCAACATAGCAAGTAAATCTTGCAACAAATATATGTGGTTGTAATTTTTCAATACCTTTTTACACATATCCTTTGTTTTGAACTTTACTAAGAAAAGTATTACACAGCCAGGAAGTTGTAACACATTTCAATACTGAAAATGGAAGAAAATACTAAGCACTTAAATTTACGGCCAAGAAAAGCATGAAACGTAACTCTTTCTTCTGAGGATGTAATTATTAGAGGAAGTAATTAAAAATGGCTTCTACACAAAATGAATCGCAAAGTGCCTACAAAGCAACAAATATGTTGACACTTGCATATGATAAAGCAAATTAAATCATCAGCCAGGGAAGGTCTCCACAGTTGGTCTTAAAGAACTTTCCACCAATGAGGGGCATAAATTATTTTTGTGTAAAACTGGGAATATTCGCGATTGCATTAAAACCATCCCAGGGACACGAGTGAAAGGAGAAGGAAACGTACCTCTTGCCCCACTTGATGTGAACAATGAGGAAGATGATCCCAAGCACGAGGCAGATGCACCCGACGACAATGTATGCGACTCCCAAAAACGGGTTCTTCCCCCCAAGCAACGAAGTGGTTGATATGATGAACAGCTTCGTCCCGTCAAACTCTGTCACTGGGTAGTTGTAGTTGATGGTGAGGTAGTACTCTCCCGCAGGCAACCCTGACCTGAACCCCTCCCTGGTGTGGTTCACCCGGCGGTGGAGCTTGCGGAAAGTAGGGAGAGCAGCAGTTCGCATCCAGACAATCAGGTCCTCGTTCTCAAATCCATTGTTGCTGGGATTTTCTGTGTCGAGATCGGACAGGTTCTTGCACCAGTTCTTAGGTCGCTCATAACCTTCCAATGACTTGTTCAGGTCTGAAGGGTTGCGAAACTTGGTCGACTTGTCTGATGGCCAAGCAATGCCTGTTTTCAACAGCGGGACATCGGTGTAGGTGCCAGGCTTACCAGGATCTTCCATTTCTAGCAAAAATGTGTCTGCAATGTAAACACACATATAAGCATGATGTTCAGTTGCAAAATTAGGAATTACATTGACGTATAAAATATTATTCCATGTTTGCGAATAAGTAATCTCCTTCACAGAATCAAGACGTGCATGTTCAGTTGGTGTCTGATTATATTTCCCCCTTGAAGGAGTACGTCCAATGTCTCATGCACGAGGACAAACTGACCAACCACAATGCACTATGAATGATTGATGCACTTAGGGTTAGAGTGTACTTATCGCGAAGGACAGGTCTCAACCAATAAAAGTTTAGGACATTTGCCAAGTTGCACATTCCCTAATGCTGCACTGAGCATTAGCTTCAACATTACCGGCAGCAGGTCTCGCTTTGTGAGAAGCAATAGGAACAAATGCAAAATAAACAAGTAAACTGAAGTCTGATTTTGATTCTCATAGTTTCGTTAAGCTGACTAATTCCTTCCAGGGTCAATTACATATTCTGTAACGGCTTTAGTGTTACACCCCATACAAACCCACCATTGAAGAGGCTGTTGGCAATGGCCCCACAAGGGGCAATTGGGATCTTCTTTCCTGAGTCGGAATCTATGAAGTCGTAATGGTCGCAGTCTGTTGAGGGCTCATGGCTTGACAGCTCCCCCAGAAGTTGGTTGTCATCCCGAGATTTCACATACCGACGATGGTTTTGGTAGAAGTTGGTCAGGCCATAGTAGATGTACACATCACCCTGTGTGAATGAAAAAAATATATTTCATTTTAAAACGCCTTAATGTTCGACACTGCCCAATTTGTGCGTATCATTAAAATAAAGTTACTTAAACATAGCTGTCAAGACCAAAGCAGTTTGGTGGAGTGGATAAGGTGTTCAACTGCTAATCGGGGAGGTCCTGGGTTCAAGTCCCAGGGCCGGCAATCCTAACTGTGGTTTTCTGTGGTTTCCCACGGTCCCCCCAGGAGAATTCCAGGATTGCTTCTTAAATAATAGGCCACAGCCGCTTCCTTCCTTTCCTATCCTACCCCAAAAAGCAAAAGTAAAAAAATGAAAGCAAAGAGTTCCAGTCAAAACAAAATTGGGATTAACTCCCCCACTGAAGAGCTGCCAGCTGATAACGGGGTATGAATTATTAATTATTATTACATAGCTGTCAAGAACATGCATCGCTACCGTGATTTCTCACCTTGTACGTGGTGTTGAGAGAAATCTTAATCTTGCATTGGCAGTTAATGTCACACCGGCCCCTCTGTTCTTTGATGACGTCTGCACAGGTGGTATCGTTTGCACCCCCAACCTTCCGACAATCAGTGTAGTTGAGTGTAAATTCCTTGACATCTTGTGAGAAGTAGAGAAGGCCAATGCCCACCGGGATGAAGGCAATTCCAATCACGAAGAATGTCGGCAGCACAGTTCCTGCCGTCAAAATTGGCTGCCAGGCAGGGAGACGCTGCTGCTTGAATGCACTGTCTGCAGGATAATAAAGTGCAGTGAGAGTAAAAAATACGGCTGTGGGAAATGCCACGTCGACACAATCTGGCCTTTTTTTTTTTTAACTTGGTGGCCAAGTTATTTTCCTTTTGTGAAATAATTTACGTTGACACTCATAAATGCTAATGCAAATGGCAGTGTGAAATTAACTCTTTCACCTACAGCCCAGTTTAACTGACAATGTTAGTAACTTGAAATACTCAATTTTAAACCCCAGGGGGTAGTCACTCCTCAAAAAAGTGTACACCGGCTCTCGAGTTGCGGCTCTCCGCGGCTCTCCTCGGCTCTCCTCAGCTCTCTTGCGGCTCTCCTCGGCTCACCAGTGAGGGTGTACACCGGCTCTCCGAAGTGACTACCCCCTTGTTTAAACCACTATATGCATCTTTCCTCCTTTTAAAACCTTGGTCGCCCTGAGTACAAACTGATGAAAATTGACGCACGTGTTATGCACCAGATAAATGGAAACAAGGACAGATCTATTTACAGATCGAAGTGGCCATCCGGCATGGAATTCTCCGTCAACCTCTCTGCAGCCTCGAGATGCGGAAACCTGACTGAATCTAACTGCGGAAGTTCCCCTCCTTTTGTGTGTGTGTGTGTGTTTCTTTTTCTTAAAATACTTGGATTGCATAACGCGTTAATTACTGAGCAATTTCCCCTTCCTTTTTTTCCCCCTGTCCTTGTTTACTACACGTCTCACGCACACAAGTAATTACCTTTTGCAGTAGAAGTGTTCAACCCAGATTTGGCACGGTTACATTACAGTGCATTGTTCATACTAATAAATTGCAATTATTTGTTCAAGGTTGAATTTTGGGGTGGGTCACTCACTTGATGGTTTCTTC
>JYFJ02006099.1:0-21301 GCA_000934665.2 Catajapyx aquilonaris
CAGTACTCTGCCGGTGTAGCCTTTTTCAATGCAACCCGCAAGGCTAAAAACCCGTTCAACCTGGTTCAAACCACTGCCCGCTTCCCTTGACTCTTGCCAGCCCGCCCGACTCGATTCAAACTGATTGGACGTGACGTCACGTCGTAGACCGTAATAAATAAATTTATTACTGCCGTATTTCTAATAATAATAATTGTTTTATAAAACCGACCGGCGTTGTCGCCACCTACGATTTTTTTCCACCCCCTCGCACTCGCTTGACCCGTGACTCTGATACACCCTGTATATACTTCTAGATGCATAACTCGCTGTCCCCTTTCCATACAAGCAAAGTGATGCCAATCACGCCCAAAGTAAAGATGGCGTCATCGTTACTTTGGGCGGGGCAGCAGAAGCGGCGGCCTCTGTGCTGATGGGCCGGGGACGTTTCCAGGGGCGCGGGGCATCCCTTGAAGATGCCCAACTACCAAGAGCTAATAACTACGTACAGGCCACCACGGCAGATCGATCCAAGTCGCCCAAAGCCGCCATCTTTGCTTTGGGTGACTGGCACAAACCCCTATAGCACAAACTGGCTTCACTTTTTCTTAGCAGTTATGTATGTAGAAGTTATAGCAGATGTCTTTGATTTATACAAACTGAATAAAGAAAGGCACCAAGACTGGTCTCACGATGTAATGGATCACTCACTCCAGGTAGATAAGATATGCAAGGTGTGCGACCTTGTTTGCAGAGCTTCAAACATGAAGATAAAGTGCATATCTCACCTATCATAACGAACTTAGCTTCTGGTAATTGTTATGGCGTCAATTGCGGAAGTATTGGTGGAATGTTCGTCGTACTACTAGTTAAAAGTAACTAGTAAAATTCCACCCTAATTTTTTAAATATGCAGTTTACTGTGCGAGTGTCCTGTATAGGCTATTACACAGAATGTTGGAATTGACAGTGGAGTAGGGGCTAATGTCACAGCCTTCTAGCTCTGAGCCCCCACGTTCGATCCCTGCGCCGGACAAGATTTTTTCATTTTTCATTTATTTAGCAGGATGGGTTCCCCGGGGCACCCGTGACCTATTGTACATTAGCAACTAATGTTTTGATAGCTATATACAAGTAACTGTTCCAAAGAGATTGCTTAAAATAAGCAGCTTATGCTAACTGAAACTCAGTGACATCAATTTGACCACACTGCATAAGCGTTATAGGCATCTGACTCGTATTATTAGTGTAGTAGCTGTATTGTGGACCAACGAATCTATGCCAAAATTGAACAACTTGGCGTCATAGTGTTGGCATACTTCCGTCCTAATAAAGTCGAGCCAAGAAAAGTGACTCCAGCTAGACCAGAAGGAGCTGTCAATTATTTCAGACACAATTATGATGGCCCCTGTCACCACTTCTGGCCGATGTCAAGAGAGCGTTTTTGTCGCTTCCAGCGCTAATTTGACAGAAGGGAAAAGGCCCCGCAGGAAATTAACTCATCTTCCCGAAATTGTCACCTGCCTCTGGCCCGCCGGCGCGGCGTAGAAAAGTCTGCAGCTCTCGGCTAGATTGCGGTTTACTCGGTTGAAATCCGCCAATCAGCCATCTGAATTCAAATCGACGTCCTCTCCCGCGTCCGCTTGACAGGTGCTTGGCAGGGTTCCAATAGTAGGTTCCGAACACTTCGGGCGCCACCTTTTTTGATTGGCTCATCCAAACAGTCATCTGAGGGCTTCTCCCCGTGGAGAACTCTTGAGGTCGGACTGTCGGAGGATGAACATGCCATATCTAGAATAAGTTGTTTGTAATTCAATGGGAGTGTTGGACTGTGCGTGATTGTTATTATTATTGAAGAATAGTGCCTGCACATTGGCGCGGGAGTCATTAGCGAATCATAGCCGTTCCAGTATACTGATGTTGGCTGCTTGTCATTATGACAAGAAATACTAGAGACATGCTAGGGTTTGAGGCGTCTAGGGTGATAGCATTGCTATGGGACGCAAATGCCACTCCTAATCAGGAGGAGATAATAGAAACTATTCGCTATCGTGAATTGCAAGTCGAGCCCATATGTGACGTTTTCAACTTATTCGAGGAAAATTTATCTTGGAAGGAAACGGGATATTTTGTATTTTCTGTCAGACAAAAATCCCCCTATATGCAAATGAGGAAAGAGTGATGTGTTGATTAATAAAAGGGCAAACAAACCCCTGCGCCGCAGCAGCGGCTCATGTGATTCATACGTCCAAATGATAATGATAAGGCTCTCGAGAAGCAGGAAATGATGCCATCCTCGGCAAGGACACCTGCGGCACAATAAGACCCCACCATGCTGCGAGACGTACACCGCAGCCATGACAACGTCGGCTCCCGGTTGAAAGCGCCGGCACATTTCGAAAAGGGCAACCTGTTGTTGCCCATATCGTGTGGCAGTAGGATGGATAGAATAGCTTGCAATCCGTAAATGAATCCGGGATAGATTAGGAGTGGATGGGGCGGAGGGAGTCGATATCTAAAAAAGGTGGGGAGGTGCGTTGTATGTGGACAGTGCGAGGTTTGGCGCGGCACAATGATGATGTGGAGGCGGTTGTCGCGACGGAGGAGGTCGTCCAGCTTGCCGTCGGTGGCGGTCAAGAGGGTTCAGTCATGGATGAAGGTACAAGTGACCCGGGGGAATGGGTAGGATGGGACTGTTTGGATAGCACAAATGATTGGTGGGGTGTTTGGAGGATTGTTTTAGCCTGTATAGAAGACATGCAGTGGGATGGGAAATAGTGAGGCTCAGGTGGTATAATTTGGGTAGCAGAATTTAATACGGTACGTGAGAGCCTTGCTACAATTTGTGTGGGACGATTGTGGCTGTGTTGATCCGCCGTTTATTCCTTGAAAGTGTGATATGCAACCGCAAGTGGTTGTTGGAACAGCGATTGTCTGCGCTTGTATTAAAAGGACTTGTTGACGTGAGTCACTTTTGTCAACTGCAACCGTGTGTAAACTGTGGTTCATTGTTAATATTCCAGCTGCAATTTATAAGGCGTTCTGTTCTTTTCCATGTCACCACCATATGACTCAGTTCAGATTGCATGTATTAGTAGGCTGATCTTGACAGGTGTTTTTCAAGATTGTTATACCTTTTATGTGAAGGCCTTATTTAGAGTAAAACCTAGGTTTTATTCCCCCCCACTCCCGTTCAGGTAGGCGGAAGAGAAGACTTGTCGGTCGCACTGTTTTCTTTTCGTTCCTTCCTTGCTCTGCTGCAGGGTAACTTAGTCGCCAGTGTATCTGATTTAAGGTGGGGTTGCCATTATGTAACATGACGTCTAAAGAGCAGTGTTCAAAGGGAGATAAGTTCGTTTTAGGTGTCTTATGTAAGCGTAAGGAGTGCAGGCTGTCTTCTAAACGCTGACCAGGCAAAAGTGTACGTTGTCTATAATTACCGGTATATCAGTGTTTATACGATATTAGAAGCTGTGTGGGAAATAGAAGCATTATTAAATTTTAAAGCAAATTATCACAGGGACGCATGCAGCCTCAGTATCTAACAGCTGCACATTATCAACGTTAATTTTTAGAGTACGGTAGTTTTACACATACTGGACGAAGATGACTATTGGGATGATGGTGGCAATTTCTTCAGAATTTGACTTACTGATAACGCGCGACTTACGGCTGTTCCATAAAATTGTGACGCAAATTGGAAGGTTATTAATAATCATGATAAGCAGTGTTGGATTAACACCGACGCTGCAGGCGACAAGTAATGTGTAACGATCAATGTTACGAGGAATTAAAATAGCTTGTGTAAGCCTATCCTCCACCCCCTCGCACACAATTAGACCGAGGAATTGCGTGGTTATTGCGCAATGTGAAATCCTCAAGACATGGCTCCGCTTCTGATAGACCGACGAGAGTCATTGTTGTTGACAACGGCATTGGTTTTACTCCAACCTTGGGAGTCGCGTATGACCTGGTGGGTGTACCTGCCAATTTTCCAGTTCTATACATGCAAATGGGGGTTTAAAGATAGAAACTGCGTCAGCCGTGACTTTGCGCAGAGCCAAATGGGAAACGATATGCGGAAAACACCGGTGGCGGCGGATGGTGATGTATGGTGAAAATGCGGTCTTGTTGAATGAGATGAAGCCTTGGGCTATACAGTGACAATAACAGTATTGGTACATACTGTCAACATTTGGGGCCGCAAGGCCGGGTATATTGGGGAATTAATGGTCGCCCTTGCCGCGTTGCTTCTGCGGATATTAAATTGGGACCTGTTGGAGTGGAGCGGTCTTTTCAGCGAAAGTTGTAAAGAATGACGTCACGTCGGAAGAAATTGTGGAAAGCGGGGAATTGGCTTGTGTTTCTGGCATGTTGACTTTTCTCGAGGGGTTGTGTGTTTGAACGAGTCGACGGGAGTTTGCTGTGACATAATATACCGGGTGAGTAATAAAAACTCCCTTTATCACGAAGAAAGTTCTACTAACAACTAGTGACATGTCCAGACCTGTCTAAACCAGGGAAATTTATGAATGATGGCCATAATTTAGATTGATAATATAATTCAGCCCAATTTTAAGTAGTCTACCGCATTCTTAATTGCGGTACACTACTTAAAATTGGGCTGAATTGGGTATTAAAATTGCCGTGTGGCGGACTCTCAGGATCGTGGACCAAGTGGTGTTTCATTTTGAAAGCTTGTTGTTATATTTAAGAACATTGCGTCCTAGTAAATTACGGAAAGGTTGCTATTCTCGCCTCTGCCACAGTATATCTGTATCAACATACAGATAACTGCCATATTAGGGACCTATAAGGCGATTGCTGGAGTTATTCAAATTTTTAGCGTGAGGGCGTCATTCCAAGCGTCATTCGTGCGTTGACGTGTATTGGTGATGCGAATATATGAGATATCTTGGAGGTTATGCAACTCGAGTAAGACGGGGTTGTGAAGTGGCCTAACCCGGCAGGATGTTATGTGCCATCCACGAGGAGTTGGTTGATTGCATGGGGGGATCAGGTCTTCTGACACCCGGAGGGGGCTTTTCATTCCCCGAACTGACTATTTGCCGGCCAGTTCTAGCAGCCCACTCCTGCATGGAACAAATTCGTGGGACAAGAACATGGTAGGAAGGGAAGCGAACGGGGAAAACCACAGAAAACCCCATTCAGGACGGTCGGCACCGGGGATCGAAGTCATCGAACCCAGGACCTTCCGAATGATAGCGCCTAACCACTAGACTAGACCGCCTCTGTCATGCACGTGGGACGTCACCATGAAACTAAATTGCAGAAGCACGCTGCTAGCAGAGATTGGGCAGAAGGACTAAAAGATTACCTATAAAGATTGAGAGGAATGAGATTAACTACCAGTACCGTTTCATACACTGAGTTCATTAGCAGTCGACGTTTTGGTATCCCGAGCAAGAGTTCGTGTGAGTTTCTGATTTTGGAAGATAGACAATTCATATGGACACCTCGCCATCATGGCCGTATAGTCCAGTAGGAGGTTCTTTTGCATCTAACAAAAAGTTGAAGTTGCGGTCTTGCCTGGGTGAATTCACGCTAAGTACGGTATAGGAATCACCTTCGCAGGAACGACACAACTACTCACAGTATAAACTTGTCACGTCACCTGAAGTTGCCTATGGAATAGGTCTAAAGTAGACACTGGCAACCGGATTAAGGCCACTACCTGGAGGCAAAACTGGATCTTTATTACACTGCATAATTATCCAATGCGAAATGCGAGGTGGAGCTGAGAGTGCGGAAGTTATAGCTGTTTTCAATCGATTAGTATACTTTTCAGTCACCGATAGCATTCAATTGATAATCGTCTGAAAAAGTAAGTTGCAATGTGTTTACAGAGTTAGAAAGACTCGGTCTGCTATCTCAGAATCGAGGGGTGCAAGTTCGTTTATATTTTGTGCAATCCGTGAATAATGATATGCATAATGCGCGAAGGTTAAAGTCCGAATTTCATTGACATAAGAGTCCGGTCATCAAGTATTTCATGCTGGTATAGGGGCCAGGAGGGAGTAGATGCCAGCGTGACGGTCTGCAACGTGGTGATACGGGTTAGTCGGGCGTAAAAATTAAAGTGAAATTAACAGAAATGATCTAAATTAAATTAAAGTGAAATTAACTAAAATTAAAATAAACATAGGCTCTGCTTGATACCTCTCAAAATTGAATATACTGTATGCAGAGGGAAAGAAAACTCGAACTTTGGGGGAGACTGTCCCTCAAAAGTGTGGTGTATGGAGAGGGGTTTGACGCACCGTGACTGCGCGTGACATGACTGGTACGGAGTGTCATGTTTTTTATTGTTGTTTTTTTACAACTGCTAATAGCATACGTTTCTGACACATTTGTAATTGAATATTGGGGGTATTACATTTTAAGACCTGTAAACAAGGCCGACAACGTTCAGCCATTTTTCATTTCAATTCATTAATTTCTGGAGACCACGCCCAGTAGTTCGAGTCACATGAAGCGCTCTAATTTCGTAGCCGAGTCAATTTGCAGTGTCGGTTACCTAGATCCTAAGCACGATTATATCTTCGGAACTGAGCCCCTGAGAGCCCGATCCAGAGACGATATGGGATAATTGCACATCCCCGAACAACTCGAGCTTCATTGGGCACGTATATAGGCCTACTTTCGCTCGGCCCCAAAGCCAAGGAACAGCCTGCATATAGAGTTGGGGAGGTGTAAAGCATAGGTGGAAGTCATCCACCCTGGGCCATGAATCCGCTACTTGTCCCTTTTTGCCCACCTGATCTGTCTTTCACCCCCTCTCCCCAGTCCACTCCTTGCATCCACCCCTTATCTACCCTCACCACCGCCACTACCACCCCATCATCGGATCTGGCTGGACAAGAAATGGTGTAGTGGGCGGGTGGTCAGCCTCCCTGCTCAAGTTGTGAGGGGGGTGTCGGGCCTGGGGAGAGAGACGTGTGAGTGTGTGTAGCCTACTTGACCGAAGCCGGTGATATGTGTGTGGTTCTTGCACGCGGTTGATGTCGGCTTCAAACAACAGCCATGGTTCTGACCAGAAGTCACAAGATGAGGTCACTGGCGCTGGTAAGGGCAGTGGTGTTGGGAGGAGTTGATTGTGCGGGGACTATAGTTAAAGTGTGAAATTATAATTTTTTTGGAGTTGCACAAATCGTGTGCGGCAGGGGGTTTCGGGTCGTATCAGATAGATTTGGCCCCTGCTGGGCTCATAAGTTAGGACACAGCGGTTCGAATCACATCTCCGTGGTGACTTTTTTATTTTTTAAAACTAGCAAGTGGAGGGGGATTCGTGCAATGGTGAATGGACATATCGCACAGTCTTGACATGCAAATTGTGCTGGTCAGCTTCGAATAGCTTATTACTCATGAAGTTGCATTCGTCTGCAATGTGAAATGCTGTTCGTGACTCACACTGTCACTGTCTTGCCTGGCGTTGGGTCGCAGTAATTTGAGGTCGGGTACTTTGCGTGTAGATATTGTATTTATTTCATTTACATATCGCTGAAGTGAAACTTGGTCGAATGTGCGACTTAACCTTTCGGGATCGTGACTAGACGACTTGAGATGCTTGTCAGGTATACAATGGGGGTCTTTTTGTTAACGACAAGTTGCTGAAGACAACATAATTCCCCCACCTGCTTCTTTCTCGTGTCAGTGAAGAGAAAAATGGCAACTATCCGCATTGTTATATGCTATAACTGCTTATTTGCCATCGCTTGTGCGATAAAAAGACCGGGTACGCAATCATTGTTGCAAACGCCATCTTCTCACGCCATCGAGTTTAGATGACAAGCAAAGAAAAAGCCGGATATTGAGTAATAAACTCGTATTCTCATCCCCTCATCATTGACCTATACGTCATGGGCAACTATTACTGCCAGTCCGATAGGTTATCAGTCAATCGTGCTGTTGCAATATTTTCTTTCCCGGCATCAGCTTGCACGAAGATATTGGTACGGAAATTTGAGGCGTAATCCGGTAGCGCAAACGAACCTTAATTACAGCGAATCATTCCGGTATAGGGCGCCCCAAATCGACCGTCCAGGGTGATGAAAATTTGTCCCGAAAGCGTTTCCCGAACAGAAGTAGCGTGAAACACGAATTCCGTACTCAGGCATTATCGGCGCCAGAATATTATAGCTTTTTGTTTTTGGGGGTGGGGAAACAGAAAAAAAAACAGCGGATGAGTAGCCACGCGGATCACGGCATCACGTCCGAGGAGGAAGGGATAAATTGGAACGGATTTGTCGGCGACTCAAGATTTCTTGGATAAAGAACAGGAGCGTGAATATTTGCATTTTGCAGCTGTTACTTGCAGGCAAAATTATGATAAAAGAGTTCACCCTGTTTCGGAATTCCCAGATTGCAGGAATGCAACATATTACTTTGACATATTTTGAATACGAGTTTAGGGAATGGGGGGTGTGAGAACGAGTTTGAATATTTGGTGCCGATTGGTGGAATTTGGGAATCATGAAATATTTGGTCCCGATTGGTATAGAATTAGGGAATCATGGCTGGATGTTGTTATGCAGGGGATGAACGGAATATTGGATTCCCAACTGGAAAATCGTGGCATGTCGAACCCATCTCACCGAGCCCTGGTTTTAGCATGCGGTGCAGTGGTGGAAAAAACGTGGCGTGTAATTGAAATTAACAGGTGTTCGGAGTGTACCTAATGGGGTTCTTTGCAGCCATGCGCATATTGACGGCTTGGAGCATTATTAATGGCATTGCGGAGTAGGGCCGTGGGCATTTACAGGGTTAGACGGAATTCGGAGTGTGTTAGTGCAGACCAATGTTCTGAACATTTTAAATACTTTTGAGGCACACTTTTTTCAAGTGTTTAATATAGGTAGGAAACAGAAGGATGCGACTGCTATCTTTTTAAAAGGCCATGCCTTTACGTGCTATTTTAAATGTTGAAAATTCATATTGGGTGCTGTACCTACATGACGTGGATCTTAATGTGTGCACGTAACTTTCAGGGCACGTATCGCATTATGCAGTAGGGGCGGAAAAAAAATCGTCGCTCGCAGTTGGGTTTTACCTTGCATTTTGCGCTGTGCAGAAGTTGAATACTTGACGTTTCACAAAATAAACTCGGACAAAGTAGAAATTGATTGTATCTACCATTTGAAGTTCCAGTGGGTAGATGCTTTTATTTCCTGATCCAATTGGGGACCAGACCACCACGAGTGTGCGAGGGAGTGAGGTTTTGGGGGGAAAGCATGCCTTCACTTGGGTCCAAAAACAAGATGAAACAGAAAAAGTATACGCCATGTGTTATAATGTGTGTAAAATTTCGCGTACGTGCCAAGAGGCTAAAATGTAGTTTGTTTTTCTGGCGATAAAGTATGTACCATCGCAGCTTCCTGTGCATGCCTTAAGGAAGCGTGAATTTTTTTAAATGGTATAATCGGTCATCTTCAGAGACAGTATTCAAGCCATTGTTCTTCGGCTTGTTATTGTGCATCCTGTTTACTGTTTTTTGGAATAGTTTCGTGGATGAAGAAGCAGGCGTTTTTTTTTTTTTCTTTTTCGGAAACGCAAGAAGGCTCGCGAGGAAGTTATGTCGTGGGTGTCTACGTTGCGAGTTTTGCGGGTCAATGGAATGCTGCAACGCTGCAAGTGCTTGTGGATAGCGGTTTGCAAAGGCAAGAAAGGGAATTGGAAGCGGTACCTGTCACCGACAAAAAAAAAAGAGGAAGGGAAATATGAAAAAAAAACTTGGGCTTACACTATTTTAAGACACCCAGCGCATGTTTTTAATTACTGTTTCAGCGATGCAGAACAAAGGAGCTAATGTGTTGGGCGAGTGTCATCGACTTCGCAAACATCAGGTGACAAAAGAGGCTGGTACCGGTTTCTTTTTTTTTCTTCTTCTCAGATAACTCGCAGAACTTCCGGCTGAGCGATATGACGATAAAAAAAAGGCGCTTGAGGGTTCGTAGAACTCAGAAGGGGGGAAATGTGTGGTTTTAGTGGTGGGCTACAGGTGGTTAGCTTGTGATAAAATTATATTAAGAATGTGATTGATCCTTCAGGAGGATCCTCACTAGATTGGCGCTTTCATGATGAGTAAAATCGGGTTTGTGTCGCTGCATCACCCGGAAGTAGGGGGATAATATCCCTATCAAGTTTGATCAGCATTAAAGGGACACTCCACTCAAAATGCAAGTTGGGCTCTAAAAATCGGGCAAAAAATCCGGTTTCCGAAGGTGCAATCGGTTTTTTTCTACGCGGAACGGAAAAGCCAGGACGAGGCGTTAAACTGTTAAAGTCTCAGAATTTGCTTCGTCTGCTAGTGAGGTGCCCCTCCAGTCCAGTCCGCCCCCGCCGCGCCGCGCCGCCGCCATAGGGCACTCGGCGAAACTGGTGAGGTGTCGTAAGCCGGGTCGGGTCGGGTCGGGAGGTGGCCAATGAAGCTGTGGCACGGACCAAAGATGGCGCTACGCTGGCACGACCTCTGGCCAATTTCTGCCAAATGCCGGTGGAGGCGCTGCTGTTTTGCGGCAGATACGAATTGCCGAATTTTGACGGCTCGCCCTGGCCTTACCGTTCGTCTCTCAGAAAAACTGCGTATACCCTCGGAATCAGGATTTTCTGCCCGACTTTTAGAGCCCAACTTGCATTTTGAGTGGCGTGTCCCTGCTTTAATTATAATTTGGAAGCTATCCTAAAATAGATGCCAGCATCTTTGCAGGACAATACACCCATCCTGAAAGAACCTTACGTTAAAAACATTGAACCAACAACAACCGCATGATGCATTTATGGCCCAGGGACGACCTTTTGGCACGCTCCACATAACCTTTTACAAGTTATTGCTTTGGTTGCAATGCTACACCGGAACTGGCCGTAAATGTAAGAAGAGACGTGCATCGGTCGGCATTGCGAGTTGGAATTCCTAATCCTTGAAAAAGACGGATATAGCTAGAAGACCTTGGGGAGACTAAAATGTGTAGGTGTGAACAGGCTAATGCGAACAAAGGTCAGGACTTTTGCCATCCCGTGGTGTTTTTTTTTGTGCGTGAAAAAGACTCGTGCCGATTTGGCTAGTGTGGGACAGGAATGGGTGATTGGGTCACTTGGAGGAATTGCACAGCTGGGGAAGAATAGAGGTGTGAGGAGTGGGAAGGTGGGTGGATGTTAATGTGGAAAAAAAAAGTCAAAGGGGGGTGAAAAGAATTGAGAGTTCATTAGCGGCTTCCCGTGTGTTCATTGCGACAAGGGAGCGACAAAAAAAAAAAAAAAAAAAAGCTGGGTGCTCACTATGTCTGGAACTCTCGTTTTTTCTTCCATCCTTTTATTTAGCAGGGGCCATAGATTAGTATCGTGGTTTTGACAGTGCTCAAGAGCTTCTTGCACGTGATGGGAGCGCAAGACGGTGCCAAAGGGTTTTCCTTCCTATTCGTCACGAACTCGTGACCCACTTGGTTTGAAGTACTTGACGTCATAGGCGGCAACAGTGCAGTTTTTCATTGTGTGACGTCGGCCATGCGAGAGCTTTCCTGTGGAAGCTATTTTAGAAGATAGTGGTGGTGGGATTGGTGTAGGATGAAGTGATCAGGTCCAGGCTAAGGGTTATTCAATGATATGGGCTCTTAGGGAATCCTCTTTCAATTCTCTACTTTGTTATTAGATCTCTGCTCTGCTGATGGATTTTGATAGCGGGAGGAAATGGGAGAACCCTGAGAAACCTAACTCGGAACATGAAGACAGCACATCAAAACTCTTTCCACATGAGAAATTATCAGTACGACCCCCTTGGGAATAATGAGTTTACTAATATATGCATTATGAGTGCCATTGTGTAAACGAGCCACGGGATGTTACTAATAACACAGTTATTGTGTATTCCCAAATTATTGGTACCCTGATCCCAATCTGCACATTTTGCCTCATTTCTGACTTTATTTTGAAAATTCAAGTACAGTAAATTAATTCAAATTGCATGGCATATGTTTATACCTTGTACTGCTTTAGTATTATTTTTAATTATGAGGGGCTTTCTCCAAAAAATTGTGCTTTGTCATGTTGGTTATTAACCCTTAATTACACAATCTTGTGGACCACGCCCTATAAATCACTTGGTACATGCATAGAAGGAGCTACATTATTCATAATGGTGGGTGTCGCGTATAGAAAAAGGAGTAAATTATGCGAATCCATGAACAAGTTTTACTTTTTGCTCATTCCAATCATTATGACCATTAGGCTGTTTATAACATGTGACTAGAAGAGTATGAAGTTGCTAATTATGAACCAATTTGTCATGTTTCAGGGTGACTATATTCAACACCCAGCTCTGTACGAGCTGAGTCACAAGTATGGCTTGCAGGCTGATATGGCAGATTCAGCTCTGCCTCAGAAACTTGAGGAGCTCAAAGAGCATATTCGGAAGGAAATTCGCAAGGAGCTCAAGATCAAGGAAGGGGCTGAGAAATTGAAGGAAGTGACTACAGACAAGAAGTGCATGGCGGATGTTACTAGCATTGTGAAGAAGGCCAATGCTAAGCTTGCTGAACTGCATGCAGAGCTTCAAGAATTGGATTCTCAGATCATCCTCAGCCAAGGACAGGGGACGCCCACTCTCAGCAATGGACAAGGTATTTGCTACAAAGTCAATGCACTTGGCTATATTTAGTTAGCTTAGTACTCATGATTCTTGTATTCTAGGTCACAAATAGCATAAAAATGACAAATGTGGCTGGTAGAAAATTTTGTGTCCGAGCCACTAATATTTCTGGTATCAGATGCTCTGGCACATTCCATGTGGTACACACTAATTCACTTTGTGACAAGCACAAAAATAATTTATTCAATTTTGTGCCTGTATAATTAATTCAAAGTGGACTGCACATTGCTTTAAGGACATTGGGACACATTATGGATGAACAGGTGTGCTCCGTAAACTTGATTCTGGAATGGTACCCAAGCTACCAAGAAGGGGCGTTGGCTGAACCTACTGCTGCCATAGGTGGAAATCAAAATAGGAAGAGTAGGCGGGGGTGGTTTAAAAAGGGGGGAAAACGCGGGCTGCCCTTGAACTGCATTCTTATGAATAGGATCTTTTTCCCAGTGGCCAAGTATAGCTCTGCAAGTCCATGCCAGTAACCTTGCATTTTGGCAGGGATTTCGGGAGGTTTTTTTGGTAGAGAGGGGACCCCCCCAAATGAAGGAAGCAACCACACATTGTTGTGTGCCTTTGCGCAGCCAAGAAGGAAGTGTCTAATTCTCCAGGTGTGTGAGCACGTACATGACTGGAATCTGCTTGGCAACGTGCAGTTTGTGTGGCAGGATACAAGTCACTGCTTGTTGAAAATAGTTAAGAAGTATGTACTGTCCTCTCTACTTTTGTGCGAGTAGTATGTAGCACAGGAAGCATGTGTGAGATAGTTTTGATATAATTTTGAAAGTGATGGCAGTCCAGAAGCAAACCAGGCACATTTCATGAAACCACATTTTTGCAGTAGTAGGCCTGTTCTATTGAAGCAATTATTATGAACTGGGGGGGTTTCTAAAAATTAATAGAAGTGTGAGTACAATGTTTATAATATTACATTGGGATAGTGTCTATTAGTGTTTGACAAGGGGTTCCTTCAAGAGGTCCATTTGCAAAGTAAAGAAACGTATTGAACTTGAACGCAGGGTAAAATATTGCAAAATTGAGCCCTGCAGCATGGACACTGACTGTGAGAGAAACTTACCCATTAGTTGGTGGCGTATATGAAATGTTAGAAGAAAATCACAAGTTATTCAGTGGGTAAGCTACCTCCAGTGCCCAGACTAAGACCTTAAAGAAATACATGAAGGTTTACAGTAGGCTATTTATGGAAGTTGCAGGTATGCATTGCTGGATAAGAAAACTCTTAATTTAGTAAATGAATAGAGATACCAGTGCAGATATGGATGATAGCAGAATTCTGTAACACTAGGAATAATAATATACGCCTGTACTTAGTGTTAGCGTTTTGATAATTGCACCACAGAGCATTGGAAAGAAATGAAAATCACTGAACATATCATAGATAGAGAGAGGATGAATGTCAAGATGGCAAGACTCATGGCTTGTAGTTCCGTGTTTGACAAAAAGTATTTCCCCTTTGTTGGCTCCTTAATGTACACTGCGTACTGTTAAAGCAGCTGTGTACTGTAACCCTTTCTGCGTGCCGTAAGTTTGACATATGTCGTCTGTCAGTTCCTGAATAACCAAGGTGGTATTGTCACAATGCGAATCATTAGAGGCATTGTGGAATTTGTGTTGCTCAGCGAATCGCACCACTAGAACGTTACTCTAGAAGACTAGAACAATATTAAAGCGGAAAGCGAATTTCAGCCTTGGACGTAAGTGACGTGGGTTGGTTTTTGTTGCCCGCAGAGGGAGCAAAACATGATAGATCGTGAATTACATGTATGTCAGATGAATCTCAAACATGCCCTGTAAAATTCTTAGGAGAGATACTACCGATTAGGCTTGACCAGTGTGTAAAACGTTTCTAACGGGATTAGGAAGTTGGCATTTAAATAACACCATGTCCTTCGCTACAATTCCCATCCCCCTGTATGTCATATGAGATGAATTTGAGAACAAATTAAATCTGAATGACTTGGCAATGCTTGAATTCATTCATCATTTCGTTATCTTCTTGGGGATCTTGTTTATATGAATAGGTTGCACACTTTTGTGCGGCCTGCTGCATTCCAGCACTTATGGGTCTCCTCGTCAATATTACGTTCGGAAAATCGCATCGTGTAATTAAATTACGTTTAGTGGAGAAGGGCTTTCTTCGAGAAAGAAGCTTCACTTAAGATTTCTGAACTTTCCTAGCCTATATACCATTATTATTATTAGACTCACCTCGTCGTGGACGTTCGTCCTAAGTGGAGTTTGATGTGCCAGATTTGAATTCCCCAGTGGAACGTCCACCCCGATTGGTGGAATCAAGCTGTGTGTACCATTTTCAATCTGCGCTATCAGGCGGGAACAGATGGGCATGCAATACAGTAAACTTTCTTAATGAATATCAACACGAGGTCCTTTTGTGTGAGGAGTTGCTTTGAACACGATGCGCCCGTAGCTATCTGTGCATGTGGAGTTTATTATTGGTTGGAGAACAGCATACAAGGTACTGTACACCTGCCTGTAATGGAACTGGATTAGGGATTCGATTGTCATAATTGGTATCAAACACGAAGCTCAAGAAAGCACTCTTTTAAAGAGAGCTATTCCAAATTTTGTGCCAACTGCCAAAGCTACTTAAATAGAAGTTTGAAGTCATTAAAAGTTAATAGTTTGACTTTCTCAATTTCCCAATGGATTTTAAACACGTTGTTACATAGACTGCTGAATTTATCTGTATGATCACATGCTTGAGCAACAATTGAATTTGGAATGAGGGTAAATTACAGAATTGCTAATGCCTAATAGTAACAACAACACCTGGAAGACGCTGGAAGGCATAAGGAACGTTTTCGCGCGTTATCAACTGGATGCATTTGAATTTTTCCCGCTAGGGGGAGGTGAGAGGGATGAAGGATGGGAGGAAAGAAGTGGCTCTTGCCTATACAGTGCGGAACTATAGCGACATTTACCTGGACTAAGGACAAATGTAAAAGTGGCCAAGAGAGCCTGCTGGCCGGGGCAAGAGATCTAACTGGGAATCTACCGAATATCAGATAACGCGCAATTTCACGCCTAATTGTCACTTTCTTAGTAATGACAACATTGGTGACATAAGCCTGATACGAAACCATAGACTACTACTCGTAGTGTACACCGGAATATCAGGGTATATGGTCCCGTGGGTAGGGACATACGATATGTATACGGCAGCAGGTGGTTTACCGGAAGTATTGCATGCCACTGGTGATTGAGAAAACGTTCCATGGAAGAAAAAAAGCTTAAATTGGAGTTTCTTAGGTGTTGTATTAGAATTAGACAGTTTGTCAGAGAATTACATAAGTGCCTTGCTTCACTTACGGAGTTCCTTTATTTACTTTTAACTGTTACAGCACTGGTCATTTTGAGTAATCCTGGGATTCCACGAGCGAGGTAGAGGTGACGGGGAATATGCAGGTGCGGGAGTAATGGCTCGATAGTGGGCATTTTAATGTTCTGTCAATGTGGGTAATCTTGCTGACATTGCAACAGAGAAAAGTCAGAGACCCTCATTACGAATGAGAAAGGAATGCCAATTTGGAACAGAACCCCGGAACTTTTCATCTTCGTACCGAACTATCGGCACTGTGAAACACTTCAGTTTATCATACATACACAGGACACAAAAATGAGACCCCTCTACGAGAAGGGGTAAGAAATAAGAACTGAGTTCCCGTTTGCACTGTCAGAGATGTTTTGGGGTTGTTTTACCTACAATGAAAATTGGAGCTTTTGGTTGAGGTGACTGTGCACCTGAACCAGCAGGGCTATATTCGGATTCTTGGGCGACTCAGGTATTACCTCTTAGGAGACATTTAATTTTTTGTACTGTGTGCGTATTTTTAAATTTCACGTGTCACACGTATTATTGGTAGGAGGCAAACTGGGGGAGAAGTAATAACCTCATTTATGTCAAATCCGTATTACATGGAGCAAAATCGGAATCACCTGCTCTGATTTGCTTTGGAAATAGACTACCTTGCGAACCGGAATTGCCACGTTCTCACCGTACTCGATACACCAATTGGGAGGAAGTCACCCACAAACGGGTTTTGCCACTCACTGGTACTCCCCGGGAAGCATGGCATAACTTAGGTCATACCATAAGCTGTCCGCATGAATGAGAGAATGCTCTTCCTTGTGAGGACGAGCGTAGAAAATTGCAGCCCGAGAAGGGAGATGACCGTTGCCCCTGACCTTCAATGAGCCAGAAGAGGGACATGGAACGGGAAAAAATGATGGACCTAAGATCACATACATGTATTCGGACCCAAGACAAGAAATGTTTGGTGGACTTCTTTTCCCGCCGGAATGTTGGATGATACCATTGGCGCGTGGAGGTATAACTTAGGTGTGGAAGGGGCTTCGCCGGTAGCGCCACACGACGTTCTCGCGTACGATTAGTGGGAGGGGTGGGTTGATGGGATTTATTTTAGTGTACTCCCGGTTGGGGGCCTGGGAAGTTGGTCTTGGCCAGGCAGGAAATGACGGCAGGTTCTTCCCAATTCACGCACTGGTCAGCATCTCCCCAGACGGTAACTGGTTCTTGCTCCAAATGTAATTTTCACCAAAACAAAAAAAAGGGGATAAGTTTAGACTGTTTTAAGGAGCCGTTTTATTATTTTTATTTTTATTATTGTTTTGCTGGGATCCGTTTGTGCATGAATATTCAACGCGTCACGAGTGCGTTCGTGGGAAACATACCCGTTCCTCCAACCCCCGTTTCCCCAGAGGCACGGATCTTGATTATATAGAAAATCATCAGAAGGAAGTCATTTCTTGGCCTCCTTTTCTCGCCTTCCGCTTCCAATTTGCTTCATCCCCCGCATTATTCTCTTTCTGGTCTACTTATGTTATGGTGGACTGGACCAGTTGCGAAAATGAGGGTCGTGGGGGTAGGGGTAGGGGGAATGACATGGGATCTCTTTCTTTTTGATGACTGCCTTGTCAAAAGTGACGTGTTTGCATGGGTGTGTAAAAATAATCGGTGGTTTTGTCTTGGATCCAAGGGCGTCGTCAAATCCATCTGCTCGGCCTTGTTGTTGTCCATAAAGGCGCGGCTTAAACCTTTGCAGCTTTGTCGTTAGTTTCAGCCAAATAAGAATGGCAGAAAAAGAGAGTAAGTGTCGGTTACATGGTTTGTGGACGCACGTGCCAGCAGGACATATCGTATATTGTGGTTTTGGGACATGTCACCGGCTTGCCTTCTCGTTGAAGGAGCTGGGTTCGGAGTATCATGTGTTCATGGTATCAGGACCGTGGTACACTCATTTTGTCGTGCATCTAACGAGCTTCGGAAATAATTACTGCCAGAAGAGACCTTGGGAGGAGTTGGCCTGAACAACGCTTATGCCAATATTACGTAGGGCCAAGCAGGTCTGCGTCTTTTTGTCCTTTTTTTGGGGGGGGAGGGGGGGGGGGGACAAGCTTGTCTCAAACGGGTGGGTCATTTGAGACGTGATTTTTTTTAAACTACTTCCTAAGGGCAGAATACAAATGAGTCAGCCGGAAGCTAGGATATAGGATGGAACAATGAAATCGGGTCGTAGGTCTAACTTCAAAGTGTTGCCGTATATGTGCGAGGCTGAGATGCGTAAGTGACAGGGCTACCAATTCATGGGTAAGTTGGGTTGCCAGGAGATTGGAGTACCATGATTCGTGGACTCATCTGGCGTAAACATTAGTCAAGATGTATGGAGACTAAATAAGGACTTTTTAGGGCCGTTTTCTCGAACAGTGGTTCAAATGTAAACCCTTGACAACGGCCTAACAACAATCAAATCAGGGATTAAACTGGCTTTGAACCCGGTTTACATTTGAACCACTGTTCGAGAAAACGGCCCTTAGGCTTGTGGTAGGCCTACTGTATTGCAAGGCAGTGCGATGACAAGGCTTTTCCTATCAAAACTGGATGTGGTATAAATATTGCATCAAAAATTGCTGATCGCAAATGGACATTGCACACTGAAAATCCCATAGCAGCATTATGATTTTTGCATGTAACTAATGCCCACTTACCATCATGCACTCATTAAGTGTTGCACATCGCGTATTTGAGAGGAAAACGGAGCAGTATCACAGATTGGGGAGTAAGGAGAAGGGATGGTCCCTCTCCCCACTGCCACCGCCGATTTTTGTAGTCACATCTTAGGCCAGTACATGTTACATTGTAACGCAGATAAATTAAAGTTTAATGGAGGACATTTGCAACTCATGCGTGTCATTTTAATGGCATATCACAATGACGTCACAATACCCCATTTGTTGTACCAGATTCCGCACCTGATTGCGCTTAAAAACAGACATGGTATACAAAAAGGTCGCAACCCGCGGAAATCTCATACCGCTACAGGTATCATACGACCCAGGGATCGAAAATAGCATATGTGACATATCGGTTTCTATTATTAAAATATAGCGAAATCGTGTGGTTGAAGAAAATATCGATAGCAGGTGTGATGTATCGAAATATTGAGTTGCCCTACTGTATGGTACTGGGACGCTTGCGGTGACCTCCAGGAAGGGCCGGGAATAATAAATTATATCACAGCACTGACAGTCAGGCTGTGCGAGATCACGTCTTCCTTTGTCCGAGATGTTTTTCTTGCATATTCCTCATTGTGCACATACCTTGCCTAAGCAGACATGTACAGTCAAGGTCAAAATATGGGGAAAGACCAGGTTCAGGTCTTCTGGCTAGCGACTTGACTAAACCGGCAATAGCGAAATGTAGATTGAAAGGACTTATGCCGCATACACACCGTTACACAGTGTCATTTAAATGGTTGCGGAGAATTGTCCCGAACCAGTTAGGTCAATAAATAATAAGCGGCCTCTTCGGGGAGGCAACCAGATGTTATTTACACTCCTGGCCGGAGGCAGGAGTAGCGATCAGGTCTGTAAACGGAAGAGGCATTGCGTGTCTGACCGAGAGAACTCAGGGAATAACAAATCCGTGCACCAGCAGACGACTATTGTGTGAGGCCCGTGGATGCATGTACGTCCGTTTGACCGTGGGAGGTCCCCCAAAAGAAAACCCACGAGATACATTGCAGACAATCCCCACGTCTCTTTCCCTCCTTCCTCTGGGCAAGGGAAATGACGAAAACAAGGAGAAGGCAAGGCAGCTCACTGGGAAAACGGGAGAGTTGCGCCACGATTGTTGGGGAGGAAACAAATGAAATGATGCAGGCACTTCTCTTCCGTTGAGATCAGTCTCAGATGCAGCTCGTTACCTTGGCCCCCGCGTCTTCAGGGACATGGGAGGTGGGGCCCTGGGGCAGAATTTAGCTGCAGACTCTTGGCACTGCAATAGAAGTCTTGTGTTACCGCACGCCAAAATCCGGCGTGGTTGAATGTTTAGAGTGTTCGATAATGAATTGCACATGACAAGGCTTGACTTTCCGGGGAAGCACCTTCTGGAACTGAGGACGGTGATGTCTTCTCGTCCGGAAAAATGGGGAGTTCTCGCGGCCGATTGGGTACGTTTCAGATGAAAAGGCCACCATACTCTAGTATTCTGGGCGTCAGAGCGATGCGGCGATCACATTTCGAATTGAGTGTAAATTGCGAGGATTTCGTCAGGGAATAGTTGGCGCTTGCTGGTGGAGAATGACCCACATGGCGACATGGGAAATAAATTTCGGATGGTACTACTTTTGGACTGTTTTCCAGTTTTGGAAGGGAGCCCAAATTCCACGATTGTTTCATTTAGGCGGCACAGGTTGGATTTTCTCCCGGAATGTTGTTGGGTTTTTTTTATTTACGAGCGGAAGTTCCCAATGAAGTGGTAATAAGTCGGGCCAATGGGAGCAGTGGGGGTCTCGCAAACATCTCATGTAATACGTTTGCTCATGGTACACACAGCAGAATCGCAGATGTGAGATGAGATTGCTTCAGTGAAATCGTGCACTTTTATACAGTCGAGTCGGATTGAACAGGCAGGTTTTGGAGGTGTAAGTGTAGAAGTAGTGCGACCAGGTGGATCGCTCGAAATTGCTATCATTACTTTGCTTTATAGTCTGATCCACCGTGGCATGGTGGATAAGGCGTCCGACTGCTAATCGGGAGGTCCTGGGTTCGAATCCCGGGGCCGACGATCATGGCCGTGGTTTTCTGTGGTTTTCCACGGTCTTTCTAGTATAATTCCGGGGTCGCTTCCGTATAATAGGCCACAGCCGCTTCCTTCCTTCCCTATCCTTGGAGGTTGAGAGGCAGTGGCGGATTGGGGGGGGGGGGGGGGNGGGGGCGAAACTAAAGCGTAGCGGCACCCCACCTACCTTCTGATATACATTATACCGAGCTAAGGTCACGGGGGTCTGTGGGGGAAACCTATATGAAAAAAAACGGAGTTGCTGTGGGTGTGGGGTGGTCCGATCAAACATCGGTTGATGTAAAATCTTCGAGCCTCTCGATCCCGGCCCTGTCACACAGGCGCCGAAAAAGGCGCGGCTTGATTAATTTCCTGTCGCTGGCAACCACCAACTCATGCGAGAACCGGTGCGGTATTTGCGAGAGACGCTAGACACGAGCGTGGCGAGAAGTGAATTCTCGCGCAAACACCAGCTCTCGCAAATCGCAATCTTCTGAACATTTCTTGAGGTAGCGGAAGCGGTGCTCAGGACTCTCTCTCTCTCTC